>JAVBJF010000940.1:0-28001 GCA_033439095.1 Pseudococcus viburni
TTTCTTTTCGTGGAGTCCCAATTAGTTTCTTCTTAGGAGGCTTAGTTTTCAAGATATTTTAGTTCAAAGTTCAACTTTTTTTTGTATTGAAAATATCTTGAAAACTAAGCCTCTTAAGAAAAAACTAATTGAATTCTACAAAAAGGAAATTTTACGCTCTACAATTCATGTTCCATTCATTTTTTTCGTTGTACCTTTCCTTTGCTCAGAAAATTGACTTAAAGTGTCAAAAGTCATCAAAAAGTGCAAAAAAATTTTAACAAAAAATTCAAATTGTGAAAAATCCTTGGGTGATGGAATTTTTTCATTTCTTATAAGTACATAAATCGATAATATGTACTACAATAATTTAACCAATCGACTTGAAATTTTTCGAAGGATAGCTCCATTGTTGTAATCTTTTTGTGTAAAATTAGGTACCAATTTTTTTAAGCGGTGAAAATTTGAAAAAAAAAAGTTCACGAGTTTCAACAATCCTTTCTAATTTCAGAAAATTATTCAATTTTTGGAAAGTTGTCCACAATTTTAAAATTTGTCCAATTCTTGGTACATTGTCTAATTCTTGAAAAATTGACCAAGTTTTAAAAATATTAACCTTGTTTTATAAAATTGATCAAGTTTTAGAAAAAGATGTCAATTAGAAAACTGGAACTAGTTTTGGTAAAACCCTCATATTTGAAAAATCGTTCAGGTTTGTGAAAAAAAAGTTTAAGTAATGGAAAATTGTCCAATTTCTTTGAAGTTGTTTTCGTTTCGAAAAATTCTTCAGTTTTTGAGAAATTGCCCGGATAATGAAAAATCGTATCCAAGTTTTGAAAAGTGTTGTTCAATGTTCGAAAAATCGTATGTACAATTTAAAAATAATTATTGTTCGAGTTTAAAAAAAATGCTAAAATTTTTAGAAAATGACAAATTTTCCGGAAAATTTTCAATTTTTATAAAGTTTTCTAAGCGCTCTGCCTTTGAAAAAATTGAATGAAAAATACAGTGCGTATTCTAAGGGGTTTTTAGGTTTTGTTTTGCGTAGCTTCAAAAATCTGTTGGGCAGTTCCTAAAAAAGTTCTGAAAACCCCCCATTTCAACATGCTTTTAAAATTTATATTCATCCAGAAAAATGAAAACAACTTTTTTTAAGAAAAATGTTCGACCTCGCTTTGCTCAGGCTCAATAACTTTACACAATTCATTTCCAAAATGATGGTATGAACTTTCCTCCCTTCCAGCCCAGACAATTAAATTTTTTCAAGTGAAAAAATGTGCTCTTCTTATTGGGGACTTGGTGACAATCTCGAATGGAATTATTCAAAATTTTTCAATTTTTTTGGAAAGAGAGTTCATTAAGGAATGTCGTTTTTTTGAAAGTCAAAAAAGTAGCACGAAAAAAAGACGAATTTTAATTTTAAAATTTTTATACTTATTTTGAAACGAACAATTTTTATTAAGGGACTTAATATAGTGGCGATCTCGAATGGAATTTTCAAAAAAAATTGTTTTTTCTTGTAGGGTAGGTGGTCATTGAGGAAAATAGTTTTTTAAGTCAATAAAGTAGCTCGAAAAAGCACAAATTTCTGTTTTTTATTTTCAATACGACATGGTTGGCAAATTTCCATTTTGTTTAAAAATAATAGGTAGTCAGCAAATTTCTCCTTTTTAATAACACTTATTAGTCAGCAAATTATTCATTTTCCCCCCCCCCCTCCGAGATTTTTGCCCACGTTTCGTTCCTGATTCTTACCCTCATCATTTTTAATTAAGTGCCTATTATTGAAGATCTTCTCAAGTTCTCATCGAACAGGATGTTGAAATTGGATTGCATATTTTTCTATTTTTGTACCGGGGAGGGGGGGGGGGGGTAATATGGTAGGAAAAATGTAAAACCTTTCATTTTTCAATTTGGGCAGCTCCAAAAAAATCGTAGAATACACACTGGAAAAATACGTGCAAAAATGAAGAATTTTGGTTACTTTTTTGCTGAAATAGGTCACTAAAGTTACTTTTTTGGGCACCAATTTACTGATATGATTTGTTTAATTTTTCAATTTTTTTACAGGCATCCCACGGGGTTACTTTTATAGTAACCATGTTACTTTTTTCAAGCAAAGTCGCTATTTGTTACTTTTTGCACTCAAAAGTTACTATTTGTTACTTTTCTCTCAAAAAAGTTACTTTTTTTCAAAAATTTCACAAAAAAAATTAATTTTTGGTATTTTTTGGATAAAAAAAAAGTTGAAAAAAATCTCGTACACCAGTGGCATTTTAGTATTACGAACCCTCTTGGTATGATTGAGGTGGCGCAAGGGCCAAAAATTGCGAAAACCCGTAAAAAATGTTGTTATTTTGGGAGATTTTTTCAAATTTTGAGCGTTTAATACGGAAAGAAATGATCAAATGAAAAAACCAATCCCGTATTCGTGTTCAGCAGGTCAAAATACTCCGATAAACACCCGTTTAGCGATCATTTTACTTTAAATCTCGAAATTTAATTTTATTGTCATGAAAAATCAATGAAAAAAAGTGAATTTCGACATTTAAACCAAAATGATCGCGAAAAGGGTGTTATCGGGGTATTTTGACCTGCTTAACACGAATCCGACATTAGTTTTTTTCATTTCGCTATTTCCTTCCATATAAAACGCTCAAAATTTGAGAAATATACTAAAATAACAACATTTTTTACGGTTTTTTCGCAATTTTCGGCCCTTGCGCCACCTCAATCGCCAAAACTGAATAGGTGACGTGAATCTACGTCAAAAAACACATTTTTAGGATATTTTCAAAAATTAGTCAAACTTTGCTTTTAAGATCTTTTTTACAGTTAAAAATTTCAAATGGCTAAAACCTCATGAAGGAGTGCACCAAAATTGATGAAAAAATTATCTTGAATAGACTTTTACGAGATGTAACTTTGTGCCAAAGAACAGAAAATTTCATTCACTTCCATTGGAATTAAAAATTCTTGAAAATGGCGCAATAAAATGGCCATAGCTCCGAAAGGGTGGGGGTTGGGGGCCAAAAATTTTTTCCAGAATTTTTTTCATCAAGGTACACAATCTGGGAGCATTAGATCAAAAATCGGGGCTGGGGCCAAAACCACCCTTTATCCCGCTATACCCTTTATTTTTTTTTTAGTTTTTTTATTTTGGTTATGCTCATTATGAGAATAAACAGTTTCGGTGTTCCTTTACTAGGTATATGTATTACGTACACAAATAAATATTTTTTGAATTTTTTTACTTTTTCTGGGCTAAATAATGAATTGAAATAAAAAAAAGGTTACTTTTTTGAACTTTTTTGGTTACTTTTTCGACTATCAGAAGTCCCTAAAGTTACTTTTTTTTTTCAAAATTTTGTGTGGGATGCCTGTAATATGCTTATGTGAAAAATTTCTCAAATGTTTGTGGGGAAAGATGGGGTTTGAAAATTTTCAGAGCTGAATTTGACTCAGTTTTGTAAGCTGGAGAGGAGGGCAATGAAAAGAAAAAACAATGATTTTTGAGGGGTAAATTTGTTAGACACCATATCTCAATTAGACTTATTCTATAATTTTTGTTTGCTTTTTACAGGATATCACGAGCAGTGAAATGGATAATGATTCGGAAGAGCAGAGGAAAAGAATTGGGTAATTTTGAATCGTTCTATTTAATGTAATTTTTTTGACACGTCTCGTTTATTTTTATACATGTACTAAGTGTAAATAACAACGTGTAGAATGAATCGTTCGTTAACGCATGAAATAGGCATTGTACGTAACTGAAGTAATCGTTGTAACCGAGTTTCATCGCATTTTATTTAATACGCTCACTCACAATTGGTCAGATGGCTCGTGCAATCTGACAGTGTAAATTTTTCATCGAGAGTCGATTTTTTATTTTCAATTTCAATTTGAGATAAATTCTCCAGATGTAATTTTTTTGGAAGTTTCAATTTTAGCTCTCACTATTCAGTAGGTCCAGGTACAGGTGTTTCGTAAAGGGCTCAGATTTTCATTTTTTTTATGGGCAAAATTAATTCACTGAGACTCGTCTTATATTATAATTTTGTGTATGGATATCCTATATACCTAGACCTACCTATCATGTGTACCCGTGTATAACACCTCACATTTTTTTCCCTCCTAATTATTGTAGTAAATACTGCAAATGTAGTGGTATCTATTCCGGCACAATTTTCTTATTTCGTACGCGGTTCGATTTACGTTTTTCACTCACTTTTTATACGCAATTTGTATTTTAACGCTTTTATGTTTGTATTTGGTTTTGTTTTGGTTTGTTTAACTTGATTAGTACGACCAGTAATAATATACCTTTGATGAGAATTGTACAATCTGTGAAGCATACCAAAAGACGCGGCTCCAAAGTCATCAAAGAAGGTTGGATGGTTCATTTTACAAATAAAGAGAAACAGGTGGGACTGCGAGGCTGCAGTTTTACGTTAATTTTTACCTAATTGATTGTTATTTTGCCGAAATGAACGAGCCAAGGCGTAAAATTCGATAATTTTATAAGCTTTTGTTGTTGGGTTTTGCAGCGGAAAAGGCATTATTGGAGACTGGATTCGAAATCGATTACCTTGTTTCAAAGTGACACCAGCACCAAGTATTATAGAGAGATTCCGCTGTCTGAAATTTTATCTGTGGATTCTGCCAAGACTCAATATATTCCAGGTGAGTAGGTGGTTTGTAGAAATATTGTGATAGGTATTAATATTGTGAATTTTTAATGGTGTTTTTTGTTCGCAGGTGTGATGCATTGTTTCGAGATAAAAACTGTGAGCTTGCACTATTTCGTCGGAGAAGATCCGCTGCATGGTAGCCTAAATGGTAATAATCCGACTTTTCCGCCATCGGAAAGCGGTATCGGGTCACATCTGGCTAAAAGTTGGGAAACTGTGTTGAAGCATGCTTTGATGCCGGTTCCTTCTAATATGAGTAAGTTTTTCGTCGTGTTTTTCTGTTCATTTATTATTATTCGGTTTTAGAAGATGTTTCCCGGGGGAAAAAAATTAGATCTGACCGAATCTGATCACTGATTGGACCCAAAAAATGGCGTGATCAAATCGGATCCAAGTGGATATAAGTAGATACAAAAAAATCCAAATTAGGGGGGGGGTTGTTATTGGGGTAGAAAAAATCGTTTTTTCAAAAAATGCATTCAGTAATTCTACCTAGTTATAAAAATGGAAAAATTGAAAACCAAGTCAATATAAGCACATCATCGAGAAAATAAATGAGAAACCGTCAGAGGAAAAATTCAACAATCAAACCAAATGTTCCTACTTTGAAGCCTTTTTTTTCACGTTTGCCCCATTTTCTCCGGAACTGCTTGACCGATGGTTTGTTTTATTGTGTTCAAAAATGCTTCCTTTTCAATTTAAACGAGGATTTTTTCAAATTTCAATTTTCTGGATTTTTATGTGCCATTTACTTCTGTGATTGAGCACTGATTTGAGTAATTTTATGAAATTTTTGTGTATAAAGTTGGAAATTCCGCAAACCCTCTCGTTAAAATGTTACTAGGATACCGCTGAATAACTGGTAAAAAATGAACTGGGGGGGGGGGTCAAGCCGTTTCTGAGAAAATGGGTCTTCAAGTGTTTTTTTATTTTCTCATTTTATTTAAATGCAATTCCAAAAGATTTCCACAAAATTCAAAATTTCATGATATTTTTTATCATTTATGAACTGTATGCATTTTTCGGTCAAAAATATTAAATTGCTTATTTCTTGAAAATAAAAGTGAATTCAATCAAATTTCTCAAAATTTTCGGATTCCGGAAGCCCAAAATTTTTTTCCGAATTTTTCCATTGTATAAAAACGACTTGTTTACTACTGTATGCATCCAACCCAAAAAATTTGAAACGACGACCCCCCCCCCCCCTTAATCCAATAGGGCTGTTGAAACTACGCCATCCTTATCGAAAAGTGTGATAAGGAACTGGTGGGGAAAAGAAAAAATCATTCATTTCGTACGTATTTATACGGAATTTTCATAAATTTATCAATTATTGCAAAAAAATGAAGTTTTGTGACAATTGTGAAAATGATAAAATTTGTAGCTAAGAAAAAAAAATACTTTGAAAATTCAAAATTTTCCCAATAGTTCAATTGTGACGTCAGTTTCAACAGCCCTATTAAAGACATTTTTTCTCTTAAATTGAAAAAATTAGGATCTTTTTGGATCTAATCGGATATTTTTGGATCTAATTGGATAACATTTCTTTGCCCTGTAAAGGAGAAAAAAAATTTGTAGTGGAGTTCTAAAAATTAGATGCAAAAAGATCCAATTAGATCCAATTAGATGCAAAAAGATCCAATTAGATCCAATAGATGAAAAAAGATCCAATTAGATGCAAAAAGATCCAATTGGATAAAATTTTATCTTAATTCAAGGAGAAAAATGTGTTTAATTGGATCTATTTGGATCCGTTTGGATCCACTTGGATCCGAAAAATGGCGCTTTTTTAGATCCGATTGGATCCAATTTTTTTTAACTGGGTTATTTCTAAAAAAAAAAAAAAGGTGGAGATAACGTCAAAAAATAGGATCGAACAAAATTAATCGTGAAAATAGAAAGTACTTCAGTGGTGTACCCGGGGGGGGGGGGGGTCACAATAATATGATCAATTTGAGGTGACTATGCGAAAAAAGGCTCCCTTCTGATATTCCAAGTCTCCATACCTATTTTGCATCCTTCCAAAAAAAGCTTCCAATGCTGCTGTTTGAATTTGTTAGGTATTATTTTTGGTTTTTTAGGTGAAAATAATTACCTAGTATGGAAGTTGTTTGTTTCAAAATTACATTTTTATCAAAGTATTTTTTTCCTAAATAATCTATGCAAATCGAGTAAGGACTTTATATTAATGAAAATTATTCGAATTTCGAATTCAGTGTTTTTATAGCAAAAGGAAATCTAGGAGAGAGAGGGGGATTGAACTGAAAATTTCTCAAAAAAATTTGAAAGTTCGGACCTTCCTAAGAGAAATTCCTGGCTACGCCACTGAAGTACTTCGAAAACTGAACAAATTCCTAATTCCTTTCTCGTCGAGTTTTTGCTTAATATCGAAGTTCGAGACGAATAAATAATTCCTTTTTCGTCAGTTTTTATTTACCCAATATCGAAGTTCGAGACGCTGTGTTAAGTTTAAAGTAAATTCAAAAATTGAAAACTTTTGCGATTTTCTACTTTAAATGTTTAGTTTTAATTGTTGGAAAAAAAATCGAGATTTGTTCAGTTTTTATAGTACGTATTTCCGAATCGCATATTTTTTTATCGATTTTTTGTGCGTTCTGAATCATCTTGTACTTGTCAAAAATATCCTGATAGAATAATGCTATTTATTTATCTATCTATCGTTCGTTAATTCAACACGTACTTTTGCGATTTACAGAAGCCACCGAATCCGAAGATAACGTCACAGATATGAGCTTGATGTATCAGATATTTCCGGACGAAGTTTTAGGCTCCGGTCAATTCGGAATTGTTTACGGAGGTGAGTGATTTTTCTTACCATATTCTACGCCATGGGTCAAGGTGCCTTAATAACTACTGCAAATGATGAAAGTGATTGAATGGTCCAAATTAGTCTTACAATTGACGAAGTGAGTGGTGCTGAAAATGAAATAAGTGATCGAAGAGTTTTACATTAGGCTCTAAAGCTCTGAATTTCTAATCGAAAATTAAGTTTTCTTTACATACCTAAATGACATTTTCTAAAAAAAATCTGGTAAAGTTGAGAAAATTTTGCAATTTTCACCCGAAATCGTGGGATTTTTTAAAACAAATTATTGAAAAGCAGATTGTTGAGATTGAATATTTTTGAGGCGAAAAAATCACCCTTCCCCGACCTCCAGTATGCCTACCAGAAAAAATTGGTCCAAAGAACTTGGGAAAACATCTAGAAAATAATTTTTGAAAAAATTTCCAATGGTCAGCAAACGAAGTCATCGAGGATTTATTCATTTCAGAAAAGTCCGAAAAAGGATATCCCAATTTCGGAAAATTCTTTAAAAAATCACTTTGTATTTTCATTTTTATCATAATTTTTTTCCTGACGTCTGCATTGTAACGTGTTTCGATCCTTTTCGAGAAAACCTTTAAAAAATTTGTGTAAATCACTTCCCTCAATTTCTAAAATCTTTGCCTGGATAAAAAAAATCGTTCTAAAATCAAAATTCTGTGACGAAAAATCATGATTTTTATTTTTTACTTCTGTTGCCCTTCGGTGGTTTAAAAAGTCTTGAATTTTTAGCTTTTGAACACCTATTTTTTTTTACGAAAATATTCGCCCTAGCTTCCGTTGAGCTTAATAAAAATTTTATTTTCATCTTTTTTCTCAAAACATACCCTCATTTTTTTTTGAATATTTTGTTCATTTTTGAAATTTATTTCTACGTTATTACAATTTATGTAGAAAGGCAGTGCTGCCAATAATAATTCAAAATTCAAACACGCTGAAGTATATCACGTGAAAAATCCCCCTCCCTTCCCACTGTTTACGAATGTCATGCTTAAAAAGTTAGGAAAAATTCAAAAAATTGGTCTGGAAAACCTGGAAAAGTCAGGGAAAATCATTTCTGAAATATTGTGGGCACCCTGAAGTACATCATGTGAAAAACCCCCCCTCCCTCTCTCTCTCCCTGGTTTACGAATATCATACTTGAAAGGTCTGGAAAAATTCAAAAAATTGGTCTGGGAAAAAAATTGGTCTGGAAAACCTGGAAAAGTCAGGGAAAATCATTTCTGAAATATTGTGGGCACCCTGAAGTACATCATGTGAAAAATCCCCCCGGATTCGTGTTCAGCGACCCAAAATTAGCCTATAGCCGAAGTCCAATCGCGATCCGGCGATAAAAAATTTTTCATCCAAAAATCCTCACTTTTTGGGGCGAAAAAACGACCTGGCGATTTTACACTCGGATCGCTCTTGGAGCTCGGTTATGGGCTAATTCGAGGTCGCTGAATCCGAATTCGGCGTCGGATTTCAGTTTTGACGGCGCGTTTTTCCGCTATTCGCGCGTGAAAATTGGGAAAAATGGGAGAGAAAATTGCCAAAATCAGCTCGACAAATGGCCGGATCGAAAAACCGACGCCGGATTCGTGTTCAGCGACCCAAAATTACCCTATAGCCGAAGTCCAAACGCGATTGGGCGATAAAAATTTTTTCATCCAAAAATCCTCACTTTTTGGGGCGAAAAAACGACCTGGCGATTTTATACTCGGATCGCTCTTGGAGCTCGGTTATGGACTAATTCGAGGTCGCTGAATCCGAATTCGGTGTCGGATTTCAGTTTTGACGTCGCGTTTTTCCGCTATTGAAAATTGCGAATAGCAGCTCGACAAATGGCCGGATCGAAAAACCGACGCCGGATTCGTGTTCAGCGACCCAAAATTAGCCTATAGCCCAATTCCAAACGCGATCCGGCGATAAAAATTTTTTCGTCCAAAAATCATCACTTTTTGGGGCGAAAAAACGACCTGGCGATTTTACACTCGGATCGCTCTTGGAGCTCGGTTATAGGCTAATTCGAGGTCGCTGAATCCGAATTCGGTGTCGGATTTCAGTTTTGACGTCGCGTTTTTCCGCTATTGAAAATTGCGAATAGCAGCTCGACAAATGGCCGGATCGAAAAACCGACGCCGGATTCGTGTTCAGCGACCCAAAATTAGCCTATAGCCAAATTTCAAACGCGATCCGGCGATAAAAATTTTTTCGTCCAAAAATCATCACTTTTTGGGGCGAAAAAACGACCTGGCGATTTTACACTCGGATCGCTCTTGGAGCTCGGTTATATGCTAATTCGAGGTCGCTGAATTCGAATTCGGTGTCGGATTTCAGTTTTGACGTCGCGTTTTCCCGCTATCCGCGTGTGAAAATTGGAAAAATTGGGACGAAAATTGCGAAAATCAGCTCGACAAATGGCCGGATCGAAAAACCGACGCCGGATTCGTGTTGAGCGACCCAAAATTAGCCTATAGCCCAATTCCAAACGCGATCCGGCGATAAAAATTTTTTCGTCCAAAAATCATCACTTTTTGGGGCGAAAAAACGACCTGGCGATTTTACACTCGGATCGCTCTTGGAGCTCGGTTATAGGCTAATTCGAGGTCGCTGAATCCGAATTCGGTGTCGGATTTCAGTTTTGACGTCGCGTTTTTCCGCTATTGAAAATTGCGAATAGCAGCTCGACAAATGGCCGGATCGAAAAACCGACGCCGGATTCGTGTTCAGCGACCCAAAATTAGCCTATAGCCCAATTCCAAACGCGATCCGGCGATAAAAATTTTTTCGTCCAAAAATCATCACTTTTTGGGGCGAAAAAACGACCTGGCGATTTTACACTCGGATCGCTCTTGGAGCTCGGTTATAGGCTAATTCGAGGTCGCTGAATCCGAATTCGGTGTCGGATTTCAGTTTTGACGTCGCGTTTTTCCGCTATTCGCGCGTGAAAATTGGAAAAATTGAAACGAAAATTGCGAAAATCTGCTCGACAAATGGCCGGATCGAAAAACCGACGCCGGATTCGTGTTCAGCGACCCAAAATTAGCCTATAGCCGAAGTCCAAACGCGATTGGGCGATAAAAATTTTTTTGCCCAAAAATCTTCACTTTTTGGGGCGAAAAAACGACCCAGCGATTTTACACTCGGATCGCTCTTGGAACTCGGTTATAGGCTAATTCGAGGTCGCTGAATCCGAATTCGGTGTCGGATTTCAGTTTTGACGGCGCGTTTTTCCGCTATTCGCGCGTGAAAATTGGGAAAAATGGGAGAGAAAATTGCGAAAGTTAGCTCGACAAATGGCCGGATCGAAAAACCGACGCCGGATTCGTGTTCAGCGACCCAAAATTACCCTATAGCCGAAGTCCAAACGCGATTCGGCGATAAAAATTTTTCGCCCAAAAATCCTCACTTTTTGGGGCGAAAAAACGACCCAGCGATTTTACTCTCGGATCGCTCTTGGAACTCGG
The DNA here is from genome assembly GCA_033439095.1 of Pseudococcus viburni. NCBI lineage: Eukaryota > Metazoa > Arthropoda > Insecta > Hemiptera > Pseudococcidae > Pseudococcus > Pseudococcus viburni. The sequence continues at coordinate 10,965 of JAVBJF010000940.1, forward strand.
TTATAGGCTAATTCGAGGTCGCTGAATTCGAATTCGGTGTCGGATTTCAGTTTTGACGGCGCGTTTTTCCGCTATTCGCGCGTGAAAATTGGGAAAAATGGGAGAGAAAATTGCGAAAATGAGCTCGACAAATGGCCGGATCGAAAAACCGACGCCGGATTCGTGTTCCGCGACCCAAAATTACCCTATAGCCGAAGTTCAAACGCGATCCGGCGATAAAAAATTTTTCGCCCAAAAATCCTCACTTTTTGGGGCGAAAAAACGACCCAGCGATTTTACACTCGGATCGCTCTTGGAACTCGGTTATAGGCTAACTCGAGGTCGCTGAATCCGAATTCGGTGTCGGATTTCAGTTTTGACGGCGCGTTTTTCCGCTATTCGCGCGTGAAAATTGGGAAAAATGGGAGAGAAAATTGCGAAAATCAGCTCGACAAATGGCCGGATCAAAAAACCGACGCCGGATTCGTGTTCAGCGACCCAAAATTACCCTATAGCCGAAGTTCAAACGCGATCCGGCGATAAAAAATTTTTTGCCCAAAAATCCTCACTTTTTGGGGCGAAAAAACGACCCAGCGATTTTACACTCGGATCGCTCTTGGAACTCGGTTATAGGCTAACTCGAGGTCGCTGAATCCGAATTCGGTGTCGGATTTCAGTTTTGACGACGCGTTTTTCCGCTATTGAAAATCGCGAATAGCAGCTCGACAAATGGCCGGATCGAAAAACCGACGCCGGATTCGTGTTCAGCGACCCAAAATTAGCCTATAGCCCAATTCCAAACGCGATTGGGCGATAAAAATTTTTTCATCCAAAAATCCTCACTTTTTGGGGCGAAAAAACGACCTGGCGATTTTATACTCGGATCGCTCTTGGAGCTCGGTTATGGACTAATTCGAGGTCGCTGAATCCGAATTCGGCGTCGGATTTCAGTTCTGACGTCGCGTTTTTCCGCTATTGAAAATTGCGAATAGCAGCTCGACAAATGGCCGGATCGAAAAACCGACGCCGGATTCGTGTTCAGCGACCCAAAATTAGCCTATAGCCCAATTCCAAACGCGATCCGGCGATAAAAATTTTTTCGTCCAAAAATCCTCACTTTTTGGGGCGAAAAAACGACCTGGCGATTTTACACTCGGATCGCTCTTGGAGCTCGGTTATAGGCTAATTCGAGGTCGCTGAATCCGAATTCGGTGTCGGATTTCAGTTTTGACGTCGCGTTTTTCCGCTATTGAAAATTGCGAATAGCAGCTCGACAAATGGCCGGATCGAAAAACCGACGCCGGATTCGTGTTCAGCGACCCAAAATTAGCCTATAGCCCAATTCCAAACGCGATCCGGCGATAAAAATTTTTTCGTCCAAAAATCCTCACTTTTTGGGGCGAAAAAACGACCTGGCGATTTTACACTCGGATCGCTCTTGGAGCTCGGTTATAGGCTAATTCGAGGTCGCTGAATCCGAATTCGGTGTCGGATTTCAGTTTTGACGTCGCGTTTTTCCGCTATTGAAAATTGCGAATAGCAGCTCGACAAATGGCCGGATCGAAAAACCGACGCCGGATTCGTGTTCAGCGACCCAAAATTAGCCTATAGCCCAATTCCAAACGCGATCCGGCGATAAAAATTTTTTCGTCCAAAAATCATCACTTTTTGGGGCGAAAAAACGACCTGGCGATTTTACACTCGGATCGCTCTTGGAGCTCGGTTATATGCTAATTCGAGGTCGCTGAATCCGAATTCGGCGTCGGATTTCAGTTTTGACGTCGCGTTTTTCCGCTATTCGCGCGTGAAAATTGGGAAAAATGGGAGAGAAAATTGCGAAAATCAGCTCGACAAATGGCCGGATCGAAAAACCGACGCCGGATTCGTGTTCAGCGACCCAAAATTAGCCTATAGCCGAAGTCCAAACGCGATTGGGCGATAAAAATTTTTTTGCCCAAAAATCTTCACTTTTTGGGGCGAAAAAACGACCCAGCGATTTTACACTCGGATCGCTCTTGGAGCTCGGTTATATGCTAATTCGAGGTCGCTGAATTCGAATTCGGTGTCGGATTTCAGTTTTGACGTCGCGTTTTCCCGCTATCCGCGTGTGAAAATTGGAAAAATTGGGACGAAAATTGCGAAAATCAGCTCGACAAATGGCCGGATCGAAAAACCGAGGCCGGATTCGTGTTGAGCGACCCAAAATTAGCCTATAGCCCAATTCCAAACGCGATCCGGCGATAAAAATTTTTTCGTCCAAAAATCATCACTTTTTGGGGCGAAAAAACGACCCAGCGATTTTACTCTCGGATCGCTCTTGGAACTCGGTTATAGGCTAATTCGAGGTCGCTGAATCCGAATTCGGTGTCGGATTTCAGTTTTGACGTCGCGTTTTTCCGCTATTGAAAATTGCGAATATCAGCTCGACAAATGGCCGGATCGAAAAACCGACGCCGGATTCGTGTTCAGCGACCCAAAATTTGCCTATAGCCCAATTCCAAACGCGATCCGGCGATAAAAATTTTTTCGTCCAAAAATCATCACTTTTTGGGGCGAAAAAACGACCTGGCGATTTTACACTCGGATCGCTCTTGGAGCTCGGTTATAGGCTAATTCGAGGTCGCTGAATCCGAATTCGGTGTCGGATTTCAGTTTTGACGTCGCGTTTGTCCGCAATTCGCGCGTGAAAATGCGAAAAATTGGACAGAAAATTGCGAAAATCAACTCGACAAATGGTCGGATCGAAAAACCGACGCCGGATTCGTGTTCAGCGACCCAAAATTAGCCTATAGCCGAAGTCCAAACGCGATTGGGCGATAAAAATTTTTTTGCCCAAAAATCTTCACTTTTTGGGGCGAAAAAACGACCCAGCGATTTTACACTCAAACCGCTCTTGGAACTCGGTTATAGGCTAATTCGAGGTCGCTGAATCCGAATTCGGTTTCGGATTTCAGTTTTGACGGCGCGTTTTTCCGCTATTCGCGCGTGAAAATTGGGAAAAATGGGAGAGAAAATTGCGAAAATCAGCTCGACAAATGGCCGGATCGAAAAACCGACGCCGGATTCGTGTTCAGCGACCCAGGATTAGCCTATAGCCGAAGTCCAAACGCGATTGGGCGATAAAAATTTTTTTGCCCAAAAATCTTCACTTTTTGGGGCGAAAAAACGACCCAGCGATTTTACACTCGGATCGCTCTTGGAACTCGGTTATAGGCTAACTCGAGGTCGCTGAATCCGAATTCGGTGTCGGATTTCAGTTTTGACGGCGCGTTTTTCCGCTATTCGCGCGTGAAAATTGGGAAAAATGGGAGAGAAAATTGCGAAAATTAGCTCGACAAATGGCCGGATCGAAAAACCGACGCCGGATTCGTGTTCAGCGACCCAAAATTACCCTATAGCCGAAGTCCAAACGCGATCTGGCGATAAAAAATTTTTCGCCCAAAAATCCTCACTTTTTGGGGCGAAAAAACGACCCAGCGATTTTACTCTCGGATCGCTCTTGGAACTCGGTTATAGGCTAATTCGAGGTCGCTGAATCCGAATTCGGCGTCGGATTTCAGTTTTGACGTCCCGTTTTTCCGCTATTGAAAATCGCGAATAGCAGCTCGACAAATGGCCGGATCGAAAAACCGACGCCGGATTCGTGTTCAGCGACCCAAAATTAGCCTATAGCCCAATTCCAAACGCGATTCGGCGATAAAAATTTTTTCATCCAAAAATCCTCACTTTTTGGGGCGAAAAAACGACCTGGCGATTTTACACTCGGATCGCTGTTGGAGCTCGGTTATGGGCTAATTCGAGGTCGCTGAATCCGAATTCGGCGTCGGATTTCAGTTTTGACGGCGCGTTTTTCCGCCATTCGCGCGTGAAAATTGGGAAAAATGGGAGAGAAAATTGCGAAAATCAGCTCGACAAATGGCCGGATCGAAAAACCGACGCCGGATTCGTGTTCAGCGACCCAAAATTAGCCTATAGCCGAAGTCCAAACGCGATTGGGCGATAAAAATTTTTTTGCCCAAAAATCTTCACTTTTTGGGGCGAAAAAACGACCCAGCGATTTTACACTCAAACCGCTCTTGGAACTCGGTTATAGGCTAATTCGAGGTCGCTGAATCCGAATTCGGTTTCGGATTTCAGTTTTGACGGCGCGTTTTTCCGCTATTCGCGCGTGAAAATTGGGAAAAATGGGAGAGAAAATTGCGAAAATCAGCTCGACAAATGGCCGGATCGAAAAACCGACGCCGGATTCGTGTTCAGCGACCCAAAATTAGCCTATGGCCGAATTCCAAGCGCGATCCGGCGATAAAAAATTTTTCGCCCAAAAATCCTCACTTTTTGGGGCGAAAAAACGACCCAGCGATTTTACACTCGGATCGCTCTTGGAACTCGGTTATAGGCTAACTCGAGGTCGCTGAATCCGAATTCGGTGTCGGATTTCAGTTTTGACGGCGCGTTTTTCCGCTATTCGCGCGTGAAAATTGGAAAAAATGGGAGAGAAAATTGCGAAAATCAGCTCGACAAATGGCCGGATCGAAATACCGACGCCGGATTCGTGTTCAGCGACCCAAAATTAGCCTATAGCCCAATTCCAAACGCGTTCCGGCGATAAAAATTTTTTCGTCCAAAAATCCTCACTTTTCGGGGCGAAAAAACGACCTGGCGATTTTATACTCGGATCGCTCTTGGAGCTCGGTTATGGACTAATTCGAGGTCGCTGAATCCGAATTCGGCGTCGGATTTCAGTTCTGACGTCGCGTTTTTCCGCTATTGAAAATTGCGAATAGCAGCTCGACAAATGGCCGGATCGAAAAACCGACGCCGGATTCGTGTTCAGCGACCCAAAATTAGCCTATAGCCCAATTCCAAACGCGATTCGGCGATAAAAAATTTTTCGCCCAAAAATCCTCACTTTTTGGGGCGAAAAAACGACCCAGCGATTTTACTCTCGGATCGCTCTTGGAACTCGGTTATAGGCTAATTCGAGGTCGCTGAATCCGAATTCGGCGTCGGATTTCAGTTTTGACGTCCCGTTTTTCCGCTATTGAAAATCGCGAATAGCAGCTCGACAAATGGCCGGATCGAAAAACCGACGCCGGATTCGTGTTCAGCGACCCAAAATTAGCCTATAGCCCAATTCCAAACGCGATTCGGCGATAAAAATTTTTTCATCCAAAAATCCTCACTTTTTGGGGCGAAAAAACGACCCAGCGATTTTACTCTCGGATCGCTCTTGGAACTCGGTTATAGGCTAATTCGAGGTCGCTGAATTCGAATTCGGTGTCGGATTTCAGTTTTGACGGCGCGTTTTCCCGCTATCCGCGTGTGAAAATTGGAAAAATTGGGACGAAAATTGCGAAAATCAGCTCGACAAATGGCCGGATCGAAAAACCGACGCCGGATTCGTGTTCAGCGACCCAAAATTAGCCTATAGCCGAATTCCAAACGCGATCCGGCGATAAAAAATTTTTCGCCCAAAAATCCTCACTTTTTGGGGCGAAAAAACGACCCAGCGATTTTACACTCGGATCGCTCTTGGAACTCGGTTATAGGCTAATTCGAGGTCGCTGAATCCGAATTCGGTGTCCGATTTCAGTTTTGACGTCGCGTTTTTCCGCTATTCGCGCGTGAAAATTGGAAAAATTGGGACGAAAATTGCGAAAATCAGCTCGACAAATGGCCGGATCGAAAAACCGACGCCGGATTCGTGTTCAGCGACCCAAAATTACCCTATAGCCGAAGTTCAAACGCGATCCGGCGATAAAAAATTTTTTCCCCAAAAATCCTCACTTTTTGGGGCGAAAAAACGACCCAGCGATTTTACACTCGGATCGCTCTTGGAACTCGGTTATAGGCTAACTCGAGGTCGCTGAATCCGAATTCGGTGTCGGATTTCAGTTTTGACGGCGCGTTTTTCCGCTATTCGCGTGTGAAAATTGGAAAAATTGGGACGAAAATTGCGAAAATCAGCTCGACAAATGGCCGGATCGAAAAACCGACGCCGGATTCGTGTTGAGCGACCCAAAATTAGCCTATAGCCCAATTCCAAACGCGATCCGGCGATAAAAATTTTTTCGTCCAAAAATCCTCACTTTTCGGGGCGAAAAAACGACCTGGCGATTTTATACTCGGATCGCTCTTGGAGCTCGGTTATGGACTAATTCGAGGTCGCTGAATCCGAATTCGGCGTCGGATTTCAGTTTTGACGTCGCGTTTTTCCGCTATTGAAAATTGCGAATAGCAGCTCGACAAATGGCCGGATCGAAAAACCGACGCCGGATTCGTGTTCAGCGACCCAAAATTAGCCTATAGCCCAATTCCAAACGCGATCCGGCGATAAAAATTTTTTCGCCCAAAAATCCTCACTTTTTGGGGCGAAAAAACGACCCAGCGATTTTACTCTCGGATCGCTCTTGGAACTCGGTTATAGGGTAATTCGAGGTCGCTGAATCCGAATTCGGCGTCGGATTTCAGTTTTGACGTCCCGTTTTTCCGCTATTGAAAATCGCGAATAGCAGCTCGACAAATGGCCGGATCGAAAAACCGACGCCGGATTCGTGTTCAGCGACAAAAATTAGCCTCTAGCCCAATTCCAAACGCGATCCGGCGATAAAAATTTTTTCGTCCAAAAATCATCACTTTTTGGGGCGAAAAAACGACCTGGCGATTTTACACTCGGATCGCTCTTGGAGCTCGGTTATGGGCTAATTCGAGGTCGCTGAATCCGAATTCGGCGTCGGATTTCAGTTTTGACGGCGCGTTTTTCCGCCATTCGCGCGTGAAAATTGGGAAAAATGGGAGAGAAAATTGCGAAAATCAGCTCGACAAATGGCCGGATCGAAAAACCGACGCCGGATTCGTGTTCAGCGACCCAAAATTAGCCTATAGCCCAATTCCAAACGCGATCCGGCGATAAAAATTTTTTCGTCCAAAAATCATCACTTTTTGGGGCGAAAAAACGACCCAGCGATTTTACACTCCCACCGCTCTTGGAACTCGGTTATAGGCTAATTCGAGGTCGCTGAATCCGAATTCGGTTTCGGATTTCAGTTTTGACGGCGCGTTTTTCCGCTATTCGCGCGTGAAAATTGGGAAAAATGGGAAAGAAAATTGCGAAAATCAGCTCGACAAATGGCCGGATCGAAAAACCGACGTCGGATTCGTGTTCAGCGACCAAAAATTAGCCTATGGCCGAATTCCAAACGCGATCCCGCGATAAAAATTTTTTCGCCCAAAAATCCTCACTTTTTTGGGCAAAAAAACGACCCAGCGATTTTACAGTCGGATCGCGCTTGGAACTCGGTTATAGGCTAATTCGAGGTCGCTGAATCCGAATTCGGTGTCGGATTTCCGTTTTGACGTCGCGTTTTTCCGCTATTCGCGCGTGAAAATTGGGAAAAATGGGAGAGAAAATTGCGAAAATCAGCTCGACAAATGGCCGGATCGAAAAACCGACGCCGGATTCGTGTTCAGCGACCCAAAATTACCCTATAGCCGAAGTCCAAACGCGATCTGGCGATAAAAAATTTTTCGCCCAAAAATCCTCACTTTTTGGGGCGAAAAAACGACCCAGCGATTTTACACTCGGATCGCTCTTGGAACTCGGTTATAGGCTAATTCGAGGTCGCTGAATCCGAATTCGGTGTCGGATTTCAGTTTTGACGTCGCGTTTTCCCGCTATCCGCGTGTGAAAATTGGAAAAATTGGGAAAGAAAATTGCGAAAATCAGCTCGACAAATGGCCGGATCGAAAAACCGACGCCGGATTCGTGTTCAGCGACCCAAAATTAGCCTATGGCCGAATTCCAAGCGCGATCCGGCGATAAAAATTTTTTCGCCCAAAAATCCTCACTTTTTTGGGCAAAAAAACGACCCAGCGATTTTACAGTCGGATCGCGCTTGGAACTCGGTTATAGGCTAATTCGAGGTCGCTGAATCCGAATTCGGTGTCGGATTTCAGTTTTGACGTCGCGTTTGTCCGCAATTCGCGCGTGAAAATGCGAAAAATTGGACAGAAAATTGCGAAAATCAGCTCGACAAATGGCCGGATCGAAAAACCGACGCCGGATTCGTGTTCAGCGACCCAAAATTAGCCTATGGCCGAATTCCAAGCGCGATCCGGCGATAAAAATTTTTTCCTCCAAAAATCCTCACTTTTTGGGGCGAAAAAACGACCTGGCGATTTTACACTCGGATCGCTCTTGGAGCTCGGTTATAGGCTAATTCGAGGTCGCTGAATCCAAATTCATAGTCGAATTTCAGTTTTGACGTCGCGTTTTCCCGCTATCCGCGCGTGAAAATTGGAAAAATTAGAAAGAAAATTGCGAAAATCGGGTCGACAAATGGCCGGATAGAAAAACCGACGTCGAATTCGTGTTCAGCGCCCCAAAATTAGCCTATAGCCGAAGTCCAAACGCGATTGGGCGATAAAAATTTTTTTGCTCAAAAATCCCTCCTTCCTCTCTCTCTCCCTGGTTTACGAATATCATACTTAAAAGGTCTAGAAAAATTCAAAAAATTGGTCTGGAAAAAAAATTGATCTGAAAAAAAAAATTTGTCTGGAAAACTTGGAAAAGTCGGGGAAAATCATTTCTGAAATATATAGTGGGCACCCTGAAGTACATCACGTGAAAAATCCTCCCTCCTTCTCCCTGGTTTACGAATATCATGCTTAAAAGGTCTGGAAAAATACAAAAAATTGGTCTGGAAAAAAAAATTGGTCTAGAAAACCTGGAAAAGTCAGGGAAAATCATTTCTGAAATATAGTGGGCACCCTGAAGTACATCACGTGAAAAATCCTCCCTCCTTCTCCCTGGTTTACGAATATCATACTTAAAAGGTCTGGAAAAATACAAAAAATTGGTCTGGAAAACCTGGAAAATTTTGGGAAAATCATTTCTGAAATATAGTGGACACCCTACCTATGGTTCCTTATTCATTTAATTTACATTTTCGGGCTATTCCATACCAACTTGAACCAAAAATGAAGTCAAGTCTTTCGATTCCGTTCAATTTTTTTTTTAAGAGTTCCCCTTTATGGGCTATTCACATAACCAGGTCAATAAGGAAGCTGGGGAATAGGCCTCGTATTCTTATGTAAATTGTGATTTTTTGCCAAATTACTTAAATTTGAAGGCTCATATCTTGAGATCGGTTGTATTTGGGGGAAAACTGTTCGCGTGGTTTGAAATAGAATTGATAGGAAATTCAAAAACGATAATCACATTTTGAAAAGTTCAAAGTTGATCTTTGGTGATGAAAGCTTAATTTTCATGATAAGTGCAGGAGATGAATGCTACCATTTAAAAATCTGAAAAAATTGCAGTAAGTAGTCCTCTTTACCTACTTTTCGACCAGAAAATTTCTAATATGGAATTTCCACACCCCTCCTGGGTAGAGGGGTCTACAATTTTGACCAAAATTCAAAAAAATAAAAAAAGCAAGGTAACATATCGATTTCTACTAATTCGAAGGCGCTGAGTTCGAATATGTACTTCGTTTTTTCATTCGACCCCTCTAACCCCCCCCCCCTGATGAGGTCAAAATTCAAAAAAATGAAAATTAACGTGCGACCTTTCGTTTATTGGGTTTTTGAGGGCACTGAATTCGAATATTAGCTCATTTTTTACATTCGACCCTTCAGTGTCGCTAGCTCTCAATTTTGGGGAAAAGTATATTAGCAAATGAAAATAGCTCATCTTGATTATTTTAATTTTTTACAAAAATGAATGAAATGGGCATGGAAATATCTTACCAAATGTTCTGTAAAAATTTCTGCATGATTCGGAAATTTTATTCGTTGATCCCACATTTCTTCGTGGCTCAGCTTGCGATCTGCCTAGGCCTACGTATGAAACGACAGTACTCAGACACTTGTATCTAAAAACTTCGTCTCTGTTATAGGACTGGATCGTAAAACTAAACGACAAGTAGCCATAAAGGTAATAGACAAGCTACGTTTCCCTACCAAACAAGAAGCTCAGCTGAAAAACGAAGTGGCCATTTTGCAAAATCTCTCACACCCTGGAGTGGTTAACTTGGAACGAATGTTCGAGACAGATGAACGTATTTTCGTCGTCATGGAAAAGTTAAAAGGCGATATGTTAGAGATGATATTATCCAGCGAAAAAGGCAGACTACCCGAAAGAATAACGAAATTTTTAATTACTCAGGTGAGTTACTCATATGCCAGATACATACCTTTTCGTTGTGATGAATGGTTTTAATTTGTTGTCGTCTTCTGTTTCAGATTCTAATCGCTTTGAAACATTTACATAGTAAGAATATCGTTCATTGTGATTTGAAACCGGAAAACGTGCTGTTGAGCTCGGATTCGGATTTTCCTCAAGTGAAATTATGCGACTTTGGGTTCGCTCGGATAATTGGCGAGAAATCGTTTAGAAGATCGGTCGTTGGAACACCAGCTTATTTAGGTGAGTAGATATTCGCCGTGTTGAATAAAGTTTTCGAATTTGCGGAATTCGATACTTCAAAGTTTTCAAAGTCAGCATGGCTGTTTAAATTTTTCTTCTCTTCGGGAGGGAGGGGGAGGGGGGAGCCAAATAAAAAATCAAATAAGTTTGAAAAAAAAGTTTGAATGGGCGTTTTCAAGAAATAAATTAAAAATTGTATCTTAGGGATATTCGAAGTCCATGAATCAAATTTTGGGATCATTTGAACTCAACTCAAACCTCTCAAAGGAGTTACTTTATTTTTAACATATAAAATTTCATAGATATTTCAATTAACCAAATTATTTAATTAAAAATAGAAATCAATATTATGTAATAAAATAATAATTCATTATGAGTAAATTTCCATTAATGACATTTTTCTTTTGCATTTCACCATTTTCCGAATATCAGCGAAAGGAGACCTCTGATCGAGAATCCGATGCCGGATTCGTGTCCGGCGACCTCGAACCTATCCCTATCCGGATTCCAAGGGCGATCCGGCAATAAAAATTTTTGGTGCCAAATTTTTGTCACACTTTTTTCGACCCGAAAAATTTTATTGTCCAATCGCGCTTGGATCCCGGTCAGGGGTCAATTTGAGGTCGACGGACACGAATCCGGCGTCGAATTTCCGATCCGGCCATTCGTTGAACCATAATTTACATTTTTCTTCGGCATTTTTTTAATTTTAATTTGCAAACACCAACGAAAGGATACCTCCGATTGAGAATCCGATGCCGGATTCGTGTCCGGCGACCTCGAACCTACTCCTATCCGGATTCCAAGGGCGATCCGGCAATAAAAATTTTTGGTGCCAAAGTTGTCACACTTTTTTCCACTCGAAAATTTTATTGTCCAATCGCACTTGGATCCCGGTAAGGGGTCAATTTGAGGTCGCCGGACACGAATCCGGCGTCGAATTTTCAATCCGGTCAGTCGTTGAACCACAATTGATATTTTTCTTTGACATTTCTTCAATTTTCATTCGCGAATATCAGCGAAAGGAACCCTCTGATCGAAAATCCGATGCCGGATTCGTGTCCGGCGACCACGAATCTACCCCTAGCCGGATTCCAAGGGCAATCCGGTAATAAAAATTTTCGGTTCCACTGGTTAGGCACAAGAAAAAAAAACCAACGTAACCTTACCTTACCTAATCTCTATTTCATTTTTGACGGAAAAGATGTCTCCTCCTTAACACGAAAATTTTATCGTCCGATCACTCTTGGAATCCGGTCAGATGTAGATTTTGAGTCGCCGGTTGCCAATGTGATGTCGAAATTTCAATCCGGCCATTCGTGTGACTAGTTTTCGCAATTTCTATTTGCATTTTTACAATTTTTTCGCACTAATATTAGAGAAACGAAGCATCTGGCCTAAAATCCGACGCCAGATTCATGACTGATTTCTCAAAAACTACCCCTGACCGGATTTAAAGTGTGATCTGGCAATAAAATTTTTCGTGTCGAGGTGGTGGCATTTTTTCCAGCAAAAAATGACACAAAAGTTTGGTCAAGTTAGGTTTTTCGTGGCGAAAGTGACATCAAAAAATTTCATCTTCCGATTGTGCTTAAAATCCGGCCAGGGTAGGAAATCCCAATATCTATGATTTAGAATGTTTTACTCTCCAGCAAACTTGTTTACTTTTTGACCTCGACCTCATCCGTCATCCTCAGGGGTCTAGGGTCAGATTTAAGGTCAAAATGATCCTAGTTCTAGATTTAGGGCGTCAATACCCTTTGGAGCCTAATTTTAGATATTTTTCTTCAAATGTGTTTATTTGAGATACATTACAAGTGAATCTATTTTTGTTCGACAGCGCCCGAAGTATTGAGAAACAAAGGATATAATCGATCTTTGGATATGTGGAGTGTCGGCGTTATTATATACGTAAGCATTAGCGGTACATTTCCTTTCAACGAAGATGAAGATATCAACGAACAAATTCAAAATGCAGCCTTCATGTATCCTCCTCATCCTTGGAAAGATATTTCAGACGACGGTAAGCGTTGTTCAGCTTTCAACTTTATAAAGTTGTACTCTGAAGCAAACATATTAATTTTTTCCCCTCCGTAGCCATCGACTTGATTAATAATTTATTACAAGTGAAGAAACGCAAAAGATATACGGTGGATAAATCTTTAGCCCATGTCTGGCTTCAAGTGAGAAAGAATTCTAGTTTACTTGTTTTATACTTGAATAGTTTGATATTGAAAGTGGATTTTCTTTTCTGCAGGATTATCAAACGTGGCGAGATCTTCGTGATTTAGAGAATCAGTTCGGTTGTCGATATTTGACACACGAATCGGACGACGCCCGTTGGACGAATTATCAAAAACACTGCCTTACATGACATTTCCCCAGGTAATGTCTCTTTTTTTACAATTTCACGATTTTTTCCCCTACCTACGTTCAATTCTAACGATTTTTCTCGATTTTACAGTTGCGAAGTGTAAATAACCAGACGTTTTGGAGATCGTTTCATTGTAAAATCGTTACTACATCTACGAAATAACACTAAAACAAAAAACTTAGTGATGCTGGAACTTAGAAGCTTAATTTTGTATTCGTTTTTACAAATGTTTTTTTGTATCATTTTGTATCCCCTTATTTGAGCGCGACGCTTGGAAATTTTTAACGAATAATTTGTTTCGCTTTTAATCAAAATTTCTATCACATGTGTATTTTTAAAACGACGAACATCAGCGGTCCACTCGAAACTTGCTCTTTTATTCGTTCAACCAACACGTTCACGTTACTCGTGTAATTTTTCCAAAAAAAATTCGAATTATTATTTTTCTGGGATAGAACAAAATGTACGTTATGAATTTGTAACGCTTTAAATTTCTCATTTAACTTCATTCGACATGAAAAAACCCCCAACGCGTAACAATTATTCGAACAAAAACGAATTTTAATCCTATTATTAGTTAATTTTTTTCCTCTCTAAGAGTGAAATTCTCAGAATATGTTTATGTCGTTATTTAAGTGCAATATCAAATTGTCTAGTTATATTTTTTCTAAGTGTTTGTTAATTTTTTTTCAATTCGCATCGGATGCGCGTAGTTTTATAAGAAAAAAGTTTTATTTGGATAAATAAGCAGTATTACTTTTGCATTTAAATTTTACAAAAAGTATTTTCAACAATATTTGATACATTGATTTATTCGAAAGTTCTTATACTCTTGAAACTCGAAATGCGGTATTTTAATTTTTTTTTTGTTTTTTAAAATGTGATTTAATTTACGATTTATTTAATTACTTACCTATCAGTTGTTCAGTATTGATTTTTACAGTATTTACTCACCTACTTTTATTTTTATCATTTTTTTCTTGAACGCGGTGCTTCAAAAGTAGAAATTGAATTGTAGTTTTATAATGGTGACTGAATGTATACTACCTAATTTTTAGTTTTTTATTTCTTATTGTTTTTCCTTATTGGTGAATTATTTCGTCGAATTGCTCGAATAAGGAATGTGTTATGATTATGAAAATAGTGAATATCTATCGTGTTGTTACGTACAAATATTTTTTTCCTACCTAAGCAGCGAACAAATATTTCATCGAGTTGAGTAATTTGCACTGATCTTTTTTTTTCTTTTTTTTTTTGAGACTCGTCTGTTTCTTAAGATGTTCAATTCGTGTAATAAATTCGCTTTCATATGTATCGAGTGTACTGTTTTTGTAGAAATTTTCGAATTATAGCCCAATCTAACCTAGATCAGATGAATTGGGTCTGAAAATGGTCACCTAGACGTGTAATAACGAAATTTAATTAATTGAGTCAATAATTAATGGAATATGTTTAAAAATGGCGGTTCAATGGTTAATTATGCATTAAAGGTTTGAAATAACATCGCCAGTGGATTCCCCATAATTATCGTAACACCTACATTACATTTTTACTATTCCCAACATTATTCTCGACAAAAAAAATCAGGATAGGCAACTCAAATAACACGTTGAACTCGAATAATATCACGCTAAAATTATGGATAAATTTCTGATACTTACATTATTAATGCCTGCAAAATTCTAAGGTAGGCAACACAAATAACACGCATCATTAATTTCACACCCCATGCTTGCGTACATATGCGCTACCTCAAAAATTTGTACTGCCGATCCTCTCCTCGACAAGATCATATTTCTCGGAATTGAATATTTTTCACCCACACAGATAGCGCTAGGATCCTGTGAAATTAGCAACTCGTGTTTATTTTGTGTTGCCTACTGCATAATTTTGCAGGCAGTTCTAACACTGTTTCAGAAAATTATCCATACTTTAAGTTTTCGACGTTAATGGAGTTGCATAATCTGCACCTGCGAAGAATTTTTTTCATATTACGTGATTTTTCTATAATTTTGAATCAATAAAATTACTTATTCAACTTCATCATGCGAATAATTTTTTCCGGTGTTGTCATTATCAATAATTGGAAATTCGTTCACTGCGTCTTGATTCACAAAATTACTTGTATCGTTTTCTTTGCCAATAATTAAGACAATTACCTTTTCGAATGTTTTACACACGCCATTCTCAATTTTTTTCTTACTAAAAAAAAGCTCAAATTGAACAGCCTGAAAAGTGATCAGTTTCGTTATGAGAAATGAACATCAATTACGGTATCAGCGACCAGAAAACACTAAAATTTCAATTTCAATTTACTTGAGATGTTATTTGCAATTAGCAAACAGAAAAACTAGCCCAGAAAAGTAGTAATCAATGAAATCACACTTTGCTTACACGCAAACACCGAAAAGAACTCAAACTACCGGACAATTTTTTTGTATAAATTTGGGCAGCTAACAAAAATTCAATGTCCTAGGGCCCTATTAATTAATTACAATCGACGTATGTATCATAAATATATAAATTTTTTTTTAAAAAGTACACAAACATTGGGAGGCTGGTTAAATATTTCCAAAGATAAGGTATTCCAAATTCCGGTCAATTCAAGGTCGCTGATCAATTTTCCAAAAACGCGATTCATTATACGTATTTTCATTGGCGTTGAAAATGAGTAGCGGATAATCACAGCACTATCCTTACCATTGTGGGTCAGAGACCATTCAATGGCGACAGTAAAATAACACAAACCAAAAACCAAACTTCATTTTCTTTGACACAGCGCAAAAAAAAAAAAAGAACAAATAAACTAGTCTCTAAGTTTTAACCGATCTGGGTAAAAAAAACACTGCCCGGGCCGCTCGACAGCTAAAAAAAAACCGTGATCGGTTATTACAAATCTTCAAAATTAAATAATACATTTAAACACAACATAGACAACAAATAAATAGATACCTAAATTTAAATTTTTTGGCATCCCTAACTGCAGACAAACCGTTGCAGCGGAAAACATCGCACCTTTTTTTATTTGAACACGAATCGCGATGATCCAAAAATTACGTCGCACTTCAAGTTAGATCTTAAGAAAAGGTACATTAAACACATACGAATAAAAAAGTATAAAACATAATCGATAAGTAACTCAACATTGAAGAACTAATAGCATTAAATCAATAAATTAATGATCCAAAAAAAAACAAGGATAGGTAATTTGAAAGTAAATAAAATTAAATCAAAATAAGTTACAAAAAGGGGCTTCATAAAATTGAATTATCATTTAATAATGAATAATTACTCAGTAAATTCATTAATTTTGAATAAAAATCCAGCGTGGAAACAGACAAAAGTAAAATTTTTAAAATTAATCAGGTGGGTATTAAACAACAAGTATTTTTAAAAATTTGTTAAATTAAAAAAACACGTACCTAATTTGTAACATACAAAGATGGAAATTGAATGGAAAATAATCAGATATTACAAAGATCTAGGTATTTATAAAAATAAAACAAATCCAATGGTACCTTAATTTAAACATATACAAATACGAGAGACCAGGAAATTATTTGATAAAATTTCAAGTGAGGTACACGAAAATTAAAATGCACAAAGTGAGTACCGCAAATACAAACGTAATGTAGGACAAACGAGCTATAATCCAAAAATAATCGTCACAATGCACTAATGAAAAACCGCCTAGCAGTGACACCTAGATTTCCTAATCAGGCAAGGACCCGGGAGGGATTATATTTTGCTCGAATAGATAACTTAGGCCCATGAAAAATTGCACCAAGGGTTCTTAAAAAAGACAAACACCTATATTCTCATCAGTTCGCTCAAAACCAAACGTCACTTTTTTTGCTGAAATTAGATGCTAATCAAGATCGTGATTTTAATTGCAATCAAACGCTACGTAAGATCCAGGTCATCACGCACTCTCAACTTTACACATGTCGCAAAGGCAGCGCCTAAATTCCTTACCTATCAGATAGCGGACATTAGGCAGCTCATACACAGGTGCTGGTCTTCTCCAGGTGGCAAGGTATTTAGCCATTACCCGTCCCTTAGAGATGCCCAGCCTACATCCACAAGGATAGGGCCGACACCCTCGCCACCATCAGTCTGTCGTTGGTGCGCTAACAGGCTCCCGACTAGGCGGGGGAGGGGTCACGTGCCAAAGGATCCAGGTAACCGTCAAGCACTCCCATGATGGTTGCCCCGAAGGGTCAATACTCCCACACGCAAGGAGCTAGAGTTCCCC
>JAVBJF010000941.1:0-27709 GCA_033439095.1 Pseudococcus viburni
GTTTGGAAAAAAAGAGTAGAGAAAGGACAACTGTCCTTTTAGCTAATTTATTGGGCAACTTATTATTTCTTTACAAGAGCACTAAGTAGAGCAGCTCTTTCTATCAAGACAAATTCAATTCAACCCAAAGTTTTATCCATACCATTTTTTGAAACTGTCTAGCAGCATATTTGAATTTAATCTTTATGCAGATTTTTCATCCATTGCGCATTGTTCGAAATTCCATCCATCCAGATGTCGAATTGTAGTCATTGAATTCACCGATGAGAATCGTCCTTGCGCCTGCTTAAACAAAATAAATATTTCTAACGCCTTCGATTTTCGTACAGTACCATAGATGCAATTACGATCTAATTTTCAAATCGTCTGCAACGTGTCGCTGCATTAAATATGTACAGCCATCGAGTAGATAGGACGACGTACAAGTATATTATTATATCGAACTAATATGCCAATTATATCGCGCCGCATAATGTTATCACATTTATCTGTATTAACTAACTGAACCTAGCAACAGATGGTTTTTTTTACTATACTTACACATGCTGAGAAAAAAATTTTGCAGAGCGATCGTATCAGTAAAATAAAAAAACTGCATAAGAATGCAGTGCAAAAATCTCTAAAAATACACCAACATAGATTATAAGGGAAATTAATTGTATATCCAGCATTTCTGCGATATGTACCCGATAATGTTCTTTTTTCTGCTCCGTCTGGGTTGGTAATTATAATAAGGCCTTCGACGGAAATTAAAATTTACTTCGTTAAACAATAAAAATATGTACGATTTTTCTCCTTATTTTTTATCAAATAGGTATGTGCGCGAGTATGTCATCGTATATGCTGAACAGTAAGCGGTGTAACTGGCTTTTGTTATAAATATCTTGCGAGCAGCGCGAAACTGGATTAAATAACAAGTTTCAAGGAAAACCGCCATTAAATTATTGTATCGAAGTACTGGCTTCAGCCTCAAGTGTCTTTTTCACGAAATTATATTTTTTCGCTGATGAAGATTTTTTCAACGTTGCAATAGGTATATAAATGCATTGAAAATTTTCAATTACGTTGGACTTGGTATTTTTTTTTCTCGAATGCAAATACCCATTTTGTTATTTTTGTGCTAAATATGATTTCAAGAGTCTGAAATTTGGGAACTAATTGCTTCTGAAAAATTGTCAAATTTCAAGTAGATTAATCTAGTTCAATGTAACTTTGAGTCAGACATGCGGGCATTGCCCTTTTTCACTTTAGCGATGGATGTTCAATATTGATTTACTAATCTATACCATGAGATAAGTAAGCAGGTAGTAGGTTAATTTGCTTTCATTTCGCAAAATTCATACAATTCTATCATTTTTGACATTTTTTTGGATTAATTTTGCACGTATGTAAAATTTTTTTATTAAATTATATTATTTTAACGAAATGTTGGAAGAAATTGTTCTGATTTTTAAATTTTAATCGATGCTAAATGTTTTAGGTACCTATTTCTATATTTGAAAATTTTATGTTTCGACATTCAATTTTTTAGTTTACTTTGACTCGAATTTATGTACCTAGGTAAATGTTTCTCTGAATTTTACCTCACGAAAGATATTTTATCTGCTTAGGGAATACGACGTAATTTAGCCCGGGGCAGTTCAAGTTTTGACCAATGCATTTTCTTCTAATTTTTCCTGTTTTTCACATTTTCCATGCAATTTTTCTCAAATTTAAATTTTTGTTTTACTTACCTATTTATTTATTATTTAATATTTTGAAAAATTACTTTGACCCAAAAAATATTTATTTAGAAAGACTGGCTAATTTTAATAATTATTTCTGTGAAAATCCGGTAATTACGAGTAATTCCTAAAAATTGGGTATTTTCAACGATCGAAAAAAAAACAAGTTTTAGTACATTCAACGAAAATTTTATAAAAAAATATTTAATCACACAAAAAAATTTTAATGCAAAAAAAGAAAAAAACAAGCTTTATTTAAAAAATGTTTACATGAAAAAATTCTTTGAAAGAAAGTAATGTAGAACATGCGAATTATATATGACATCATTGAAAAACCAATTAGGTACGAAACATTAACTGGAATAAAATTTTCATATTTTTTTTTGAAATCTTTGTGCCATTCTACGTATTTATCTATTTATCTATCTAGGTACCTTATTATTTGAGAGAACCCCCTTGAGTGTGGTACTCCTTCTTTTCTAAAGCTATTTTTGTAATTTTCTCAAAGCTTAAAATATGAATTTGTACGTCGTTTTTAAGTACGTATTGGGAAATGCAAAATAAAAGAAAGGTAACCAAAAATAATTGTTCTGGAAACTTTTACTGAATATTTTGGAAGATCTGGATAGAACCCCCACCCGTCATTTTCCTTTTCTTTCTATATCCTCCAAATAAATTAGGTATACATCATTGTTTGTTTGAATCTTTTTTGATTTTTTTGTTCTTATTTTTAAAGAAAAAAACAAAAAAAGTTGACCAATCAAAATTTTGGTTTCAAATCAAATTATTGTCAGTATGAAATCGATTGATTGGTGGGTTTTGAAAGCATTTTTTTTTAATTTTTCAATTTGGCGAGAGAAAGGAGAATCGTATTTTATGTTTTAAGATAAGTCGTACTGCAGGTATTCATTCTTCTAAACCTTCTTGCCAGTTCAACGTAAGGTGTGATTTATTTATCTATAAACCAGAAAATTATGCAAATATTATGTAAAAACATGTTTTTATATAAACCACAATGAGGTTTGAAACGAGGGTTTCAAAGATAGAGCAGTACTTAAGAATCTTGAGAGTATTTTCGTATTAATACAGGGGTTTCCCTCAAAATAATTATGCATCAGTCATTAGGTATCTAATTAAACGTACGTTTAATTTTTTTTTTGGAAAAACCAAAACATGATCTGTTCAGAAACTCAATAAGATAATCAAACGAAGGGGGGGTTAAAATTGAAAGGGTATAACCGAATAAGGGGTGAATTTGGCCCCAGACGCGTTTGGGCCCCTAAACACCTCAAGTGGTGTATATTTACTAGGAAAAAATTTTCACAAAATTTTGGACCCCCTCCCATCAGATTTATGGCCATTTTATTGCATTATTTTCAAGAATTTTTAATTTGAACAGAAGTGAAGGAAATTTTTGTTCTTTGGCACAAAGTTACATCTCGTAGAGGTGTATTTATGATAATTTTTTCAACAATTTTGGTGCACTACTTTACTTTTTTTCGGTTATTTGAAGTTTTCAATCGTAAAAAACACCATATAAGCGAAGAGCGACCACTCTGGAAAAATTACTAAAATGTACGTTTTTTTATGAAGATTTTTTCGGTGTATCTGGTTTTGTGGTTTTGGCCATTTCTTTGAACTAAGGACTGAAAATTGCAAAAAATCGTACAGAAATATTGTCATTTTAGCAGATTTTTCAAATTTTGAGCGTTTTATGCAAAAAGAAAGGACTATATGAAAAAATCAATCCCATATTCGTGTTCAGCAGGTACACTGATTTTTTATGGCAAAAAAAGTGAATTTCGAGGCTTCAAGTAAAACGATTGCAAAAAGGGTGTTTATCAGGGTATCTCATTTCTATCTGCGTAAAACTCTCAAAATTTGAAAAATCTGCCAAAAAACAACATTTCTGTACGGTTTTTTGCAATTTTTGGCCCTTAGTTCATAAAAATGGTCAAAATGAAGTATACAAAAACATTTTACATAAAAAAACGTATTTTTTAGTCGTTTTTTCAGGGTGGTCGCTCTTCGCTTGTATGGTGCTTTTTTACGATTGAAAACTTCAAACACCCGAAAAAATGTGAAGGAATGCATCAAAATTATTGAAAAAATTATCATGAATACTTACACCTACACAAGATGTAACTTTGTGCCAAAGAACAAAAAATTTTCTTCACTTCTGTTGAAATCAAAAATTCTTGGAGTTGAAAGTAATGCAATAAAATGGCTATAACTCCGATAGGGAGGGGGTAGGGGTCCAAAATTTTGTAAAATGTTTTTTCCAGTCAATATACACCACTTGAGGTGTTTAGGAGCCCGAACGCGCCTGGGGCCAAATTCACCCCTTATCCGGCCATAGCGCCACACCCTTTACATTCTTTTTCATCCAGAGAAGAGAGAAAGTAAATGTAGGTATTTTCGATTTTACAAATGGTGTTACACTTGAAAATATTTATACAAGACCATAAAAAAGGAAGAAATTCAGTGTTGAGTAGATATTAGAAATCTGTTCTTATTTTTATTTAAAAGTGAATTCGAGTACTCTCTCAATTTTAAATCAGTGAAAACTACCGAAAATCACTGAGAAACAGTCAGAATTGCAGCACAGGAGAAAATCAGTGAAATTTTTTTCACTGAAAACAAATCAGTGATAGAAAATTAATGGAAATCAGTGAAAATTCACTGAAAACTCAGTGATATTTATGAAATTCACTGAAAAATCAGTGAAATTCTTTGAATAATCAGTGAAAAATCACTGAAAATCAGTGAATGTCACTGATTTTTCCTGTGCTGCAATTCTGACTGTTTATCAGTGATTTTTCACTGATTCGAAATGAGAGAGTAGGTATCAGGTAGACGTTTTAACCCCAATATTTTCTCGAGCAAAATAAATCTCATTCACTTTCAGTTTTAAAATAAATTTTATTTTTCGAATAATTTATTCAAATAAAAATAAAAAACAAAACAAAAAAAGTAAAGTTGCCTAAATTGACCCTAAAAAAACAATTTTTTTCGATCAAAAAAAACAATTTCTAAAAAAATAATAAATTCAAAAATTTCTCCAAATTGTTGGTAATTTTGAACATTTACTCAATCATATGTGAGGTCGATTTGTCGGTAAAGACGACATTAAAGAACCCTACCATTAGGCAACATTTCGGTACATCGTCGAACCCTTTGCGCTACAAAATACATTAGCATCGAAGAGGGTAGGGTAAGCTATCATTAAAACGGAAATATATGTACTTATCAACAGGTTATAAGGAAATTGCCTACATTACGAATTACCTGCCTACCTCTACGTTTTGCGAATTGTATTCGCTCAAGTACGAGTAGCACGTTTTATTTATTTTTTCCATACGCACGAATTTTATAGTTTAGGTTTTTCTAAAATGTAATGCATCAAAGGTGCGAACGTCAGTTTGGTAATATGCGATAGTGGCACCATGACTAATCAAGGGAGATGAGTGCGTGCATCAGAATGCTAGAGTAGCAGGTCTACATGTAAGTAGTAGGTCTAGGTACCAGCCGCCTTACCTGTTCAACTCTACCTTATACCGTAACCGGGAATAGTATTCTAAAAGACCGTCATTATGAGAATAATTACGAGAATAGCGTATAGGTAGGTCTTAGGTGTACACTGAGCAGCAAAAGGTGCAATGAAATTGGTCGCATTACCTACGCAGTTACTTTAGGTACCACAGACAAATTATTAATCTGATAGTTTTATTACTTCACGATGCGTGACGTTTTTTCTACCCGTAACGTCAGGGACTTTGGTCTAGTCTATGGGCATAAATTTCGACGAAAAAAGTTCACTGGTCATGTTCGCAATGTGAAAAAGAGTCACGGGTAATTTGTTTTTATTTCTGGCCAAATGATCGAAGTTTTCGACAAACCAATAAACTAGTTATGCAATTTGCGTAATTTTATTCGCCGGAATAATATAATTTCGCAAACTGTATTAATTTTATTTGCTAGTGTATCCAAAGTACCGAGTTTATCGAAAAATTTTTTTCTGGTACCGGTTTCATATTTAAGTAAGGTTGAAAATTCGAAATAATGACGTAGGTACAGTTGAGATTGAATTTCATACGCGTAAAAAACATAGGTACCTTGGAATTTGGTGAAAATTAGTGAGGTAGATTATTTTGAGTGGGGTAATCTCAAAAAATTTTGAATTCATCAGACGAAAGGGGACGCAGCTAAAGTTAGAAGGCCTCTGGGTAAGTTCATTTTCGAAAAAACACATTTTTTACCATTTTTGGGGTTTGAGTAGTACCACCTCCTAGGAAAGCTCAGTCACTTCCCTGAAACGCTTATGTAATTTAAGCATTGAGTGAGTTTGGAAAATTACAGGTCGCAATTTTGAAAAATTTTTGAATTTTACCAAATTCAAATCGCTCACTCAAATATCTCAAAATTAAAAACAATTTTTTATGCCATCTAGAATAATTTTTGATGAAATTATTCAACAAATTTCGTGGCAAAACTGCCAATCACATTTTGATTTAGGCAATTAATTTCATAAAATTCAAATTGTTCATTCATTAAAATTCATTAAAATAAAATTAATTTTATTGAAAATTGTAATAGCAGCCCTGTCAACTTGAATTGTCAACTTAAATCAAGATGCAGTTGGTAGCCGTGCTAAAAAAAATGTTTTGAAAAATTTAATCAAAAATTTTTTAACAAGGGAGATATCCCAACTCACTATCAGAGTAAAATTTATAGCCCAAACAATCATAATAGCACCCCATATCCGAGATTTCAGGTGCTGAAGTTCATTTCTTGAATTTTGGAAAACTTTTGAAATTTCAAAATTGAACCGTGTTAAATCAAAAGAGACCAAGCGACATCAAAAATTTCACCAAAAAACGAACTTGAAAGTACGATAACTTCTGAAAAAGTCAAAGAAGGGATAATAAGTATGAGTAATATGAACTCTAGTAACATTAATCTATCAGTAATTTACGTGTTCAGAAGCTTATTTTGTGTTTCCAGTGAGAAATACGTTAAAATCTCAGCACTCTCAAATTTGTCGCTTGGTCTCTTTTGATTTAACACGGTTCAATTACCTCATCGAATTTGATCTAATCTACGAGAAAACCTGAAATTTTATATATACCCTATTTTTGATTTCCTAAATCGATTGAAAGAGGTTTCAAGACGTTTCAAAGTCTCTAGAAAATTTTAGAATTTTTCAGCCCTGGAGAAAAGTCCATAAAAATGGTCCATATGAATTTCAACACCTATGTAATTGCGAATTATCTATATTGGCGACCAATTTGGTCGATTAAAGCATAGTTTTCCGAGATTCGTAACTTCTAAAATAGGTGCTGAAGGTCATATGGACCATTTTGGGCTTTTCTCCAATGCTGTAAAAATCCCAAAATTTTCTCAAGGCTCTGAAACGTCTACAAACAACTTTCAATCGATTCGGAGGGTCGAAAGTTGGTTATATACAAAGTTCAGCTTTTTTCGTAGATTAGATCAAATTTTTATATTTTGCAGGGCAACGGCATAATTTTGAAATTTTAAAATTTTCCAAAACTCGAGAAATGAACTACAGAATTAGTCTACAAACTAAACCGTAAAAAGTGCTCAGGAAGTTGATTTTATCTACTGTTTTTTTTTTGTGAGCCAAAAAATTTACTAGACATAATGTAGGTAGGTACTGGTTCAGCATTCCCAAAAACGGCAAATTTTGTTCACACGGGTGTCCCAAAAAAATCAAGTTTGTGAAAAAAATCACGATAGGTACCTACAAAAAAAAAGTTTGAAACAAAAGTTGTAAAGGATTGAAAAACCATAATTTTTTGTTCTACAATTTTTTTTGCAGTGAATAATGAGTAATAATTTCATTAAAAGTGATGAATTTCACTTTTCTGAATAAATTATCTCCTACTCATAGCAAAAAAGGGGGAAAAATTTTAGAACAAAAAATGATGGTTCGACCACTTAACAAAAACTTTCAAACATATTATCAGGATCATATTCGAATTAGGTACGTATGGAACATACCTATCAATTCGAGTAGAAACGTCAATTTGAATGCAGTGTGAAATTTTGACCTATTTAATAGGTTACACCGCTTAATGTGAAAAAAGATTAAGGGGGCTAACGGAGAGGGGGTAGGGGAGATGGATAAAAATTATCGTCATTTTAGAATCCAGCGTGAAATTTTAGCCCATTTTAATAGGTCGCTCCACTGAAATAAGAAGAAAAAAATTAAGAAGAATTTTTGAGGATTGATCATAAAATTATTAAAATTCAAGAAATTGTTCAAAATGTAATGCAGTTTGTTAAAAACGAACACATACATTTTCGTTTAAATCGTTAAACCATAAAAAAATGAATCGAAAATTGAGAAAAATTTTGAAAAGCAGCATAGGTTTTATTCGATCAACTTTGCGGCTTTGGGCGTATAAACATTCAGTTTAACGGAATATGACAAAATAAATTTGCCCCATCTCACGTTTGAGGATATAGAGCCACAATAGGGTGAAAAAAGGCCAAAAATAATCAAAAATTGCATTAAAGGGGTCCCAAATTGCTATTGTGCAGGTGTGCAGTAGGTGTGCAGTGGAAACAAATTTACGTATGTTCAGCATAAGGGGACACTACTCTATCTAACCTCACTTGAATTTTTTTGCCCGGGCCTAGGTCCAAAGATACCCCCTTTTTACCCCCTCCCCCTGTTATGCACGGGGTTAAAAATTTTTTTGCCGTTTTTGGAAATGCTGAACCAGTACCTACATTGGTTTGGTAAATTTTTTTGCCCCAAAAAATGGGCAGTGGTTGAACACTTTTTGTTGTTTGGTCTGTAGACCATATCTGAAATTTTGGATGGAGTTCTATTATGATGAAGTACTTTCAATTTATTTTGTTTCGGCTCAAAATTTTACTTCGAGCTGGGATACCTCCCTTGTAAGTGATCAAAGATTTTTTTGACTAGATTTTGAAGTGTTTGAGGACATGACTTAAATTTGGCAATAAAAATCAAAAATTTCTAAAATTCGCGATTTGAAATTTTTCAACCCCCAGCTAGAGAACAGAAAGTGGTATCCAATTTCAAAGTCAATGGTTCGGGAAGATCTAGAAACTAATATTGTACGTTTTCAGTGGATGATCAAGATTCCCAATAAGTGGCGATATCCAAATGTGACAAAATTCCTTTTTTTTTTTTTTAAATGATCTCTCAGTGAGGTCGTCTAACTCCATTCTCGTTTGGGCTGCGCTCTCAATTTTTTTTTTTTTTGGGGGGGGGGGGTTGTTCACCGCTCAAAGTATTCTCCCTCGTGAATTTTCATAGAAATTCAGAATGTGTTTTTTTTTTCGATCCACCTTTAATATCTACTTATATCATACGAATAGATAATTGCATAGGCAGTTATAATAATTTTTGTCTCACCCTCGTTAAGGAAATTACTTACCTAATCCATCGGAACTAAATTTTCGTCCCTAGGAAACCTGACCTTAGTTCAGAATCAGAATAGACGAACTAGGTATTAAATTAAAAAGTGCAGTAGGCTAGTAATTGAGATTTTTCTGCAACAGCCTAAATCGTAAGTAGGCCCTGCGAAAAGTTATGTACGTACATATTAAATGTGTCGGAAGTTTAAATAGTATTTAAAATCCAGCGTCGAGACGAGTCCAGTGAGAAAAAAAACAAACACGTAGAGTTTGTAGTGTGATAATGTAGTATAATTATTCTTAACGTTATAGCGCAATCGTACCGTACTGTTCTCTACCTTTCCGGTGTTTTTGTGCGTCAATGACATGTTATGTAAAGCTGGCTTTTATTTCTCAAATTCAAGTACCTACCTACTTGGTATTTTTTCAACGTCAACATATCCAATCGAAATAATTACCAATACGTTTTATTTTTCCAATAATTGTGCTGCTATTTATATGAAAATGACATGATTCGAAAACAAGTTCACAGAGCGAGCTCTAAGTTGGTGATTTTTCATTTACAGATGTGGTGCCAAGCAATTTTGATCGGATTTTTAATCGGTACTGCGGTTTCGCAGTTCAATTACGATAATCAAGCCAATAGTATCGAGTACAGTGAAGATGGCCTACCTGAATCTACCATCTTGGATGGTAAAGTTACCAAGCTTGATGACATCGCTCCGATTATATTCCTTAATCGGACGAAAGCTGCGTTGAATTGCGCCGCAGGATATATGCAGGTACGTACGAACCTACAAACACATTCGGATAGGTACTTTTGTTTTGTTTCACGTTGCTATTATGACCAATATAAAGTATTTATATCAAGTACCTTGTTTATGTTTAATGATAATAATTATTGAAGAGAAACTCTCTGCACAAAAGTATGAAAACCTGTGTGTAAAAAATAGACTGAAAATCCGCATAGGTATCATTTTCACAAATTATTCATAGTACTTACGTAGGTATCGTTCATTCTCATTTTTGTTCTTCCCTTCTTCTGATAATAATAATGATAGGTAAATGGGTTACCCATTTGTATTTATCGCCGAGTTAAAATCGAAAAAATTTTCCAAGTTCTCGCTACATAACCAAGAATAAAGAATTTAGTCGTAAAAAAATGAGGCAAAAGCTGAAAAGCAAATATTACTAAGTAAACACCGTAAACGACATTCATTAGAACTCTATTTTGTTTCAAATCTCCCTTAGATATAATTTTACGATCAATAACCAAGTTTCTTTACATTTTCAACACTATGTTCTATTTCAAAATAAAACGAAGTATTTTTTAAAGCTGAAAACTTCAAAATGATGTATAATTAATATTTTGTGTTGGATTTTCAAGGGATGATAGAATAAAATTCTCCTGCAGTTGAAATTTTGTCAAAATTGGAGCAGGAATGGGAATTGTTCCAAGAACTGTGAATTGATGAAGAGGGAAAAGGCGGAGGGAGGGAGAATTACTGAAGGAATTTCAATTGGGAGTTCGGAACCATGAAAGCAATAATTGATTAGTCAAAAAATTGAAATTCTTAAAAATAGTGTTTTGTGATTTGAGTTTCAAAATCTGAAGTAGGGAAAACAATTAATCTATCATCTGTGTTCTGTTGTAGCCGTTCCGAAAGTTAAGGAGGAGTTTTTGCGAGAAAAAAATTATCGAATTTTTCCCAAAAAAAAAGTACCCAAAAATGTTGAACTTCTCATTCTCACATTTTTAAAAATTCTATGAGACAATTTTGGGTACTTATTTCAGAATAAATTCTGGTGCCTAAAAAATGCTTACTCCTTGAATGCTAGCCAATTTTTTTTTTGGAAATGAAATGCATTATACATAACTTTTTACTTATCCAAAAATAACCCAATTAGTTTTGAAAAATTCCGAAAAGACTTTAAAAAATTACTTACCTGATGACATGCTGTTTTGAGACAGGAATTTTTTGCACGTTCCTTGAATCCAGAAATATATAATTGCCAAATTTTCGTCGTAAATTTCTCCCCACTTGCGGAAGGAAAAATTTTGAAAAAAATTCAGGCGGGCTAACCTACCTCTCCTCTGTTGGTAAAATAAAAATTTTCCCTTCGATGAACATTAATTTTTTTAATTTTTCCAAATCGCTGAAAAAATATTTTAATAGGTAAGTACTTACATAAAAAACGATTGAAAAAAATTTTTAGTGCTGAGTCCACCTTTTTTTTGTTCTTAAAAATTTTTTCAACATGCCAAGTTAAGGATTGATTTTAATATTTTTGCAAGTAGGTATAACTTTTTGATAGTTACCTATTACCTATAAATTTAGTCACTTTCTTGCATATAAAAAATTATTTCCTGATTTTTGATGGCTATCCTTGTATATGGTCATATTTTAACTTAAAAATTTTTTATTTTGAATCATTTTGTATTGTAAAATCCACTGCTTCAGTTGACCTTCCCTCCCTCTCCAAATAAAATATGTCCATGACCCTAACAAGGGAGGTATCCGAAATCGAAATAAAATTTTAAGTCGCAATAAAAATAAATCGAAAATACATCATAAAACAACTCCATATCCAAAATTTCAGGTGTTGGAATTTCTTTCTCGAATTTTGGCGAATTTTTGAAATTTCAAAATTACCCTACCGCCCTGCCAAATATCAAAATTCGATCCAATCAAAGAAAAAAGTATAAATTTGGTACATGCCCTATTTTCGACCTCCCAAATCGATTAAAAGTGATTTCGAGACGTTGTGGTGCCTCCAGATAATTTTGGAATTTTCCAGCACCGAAGGAAAGTCCATAAAAAATGGGCCATATGAACTTCAGCAGTGGACTTATTTGGTCGATAAAAGCACAATTTTTCAAAATTCGCGAATTTAGTTCAAATCTATGTTTTTTGATAGAAAATCTTTCCGGAAAAAATTTTAAAATACGCTGATGCGTGCCCATCGAGGTAAAAAACTAAAAGTTGGTAAATACACTGTTTTCGACCTCTCCAATCGGTTGGGCTACCCTTTCACTAATATAGTTATTTCGCGTTTATAGCTGCTAAAGTTTATATTGACCGTTTTTATAGAATTTTCTCCGGTGTTGGGAAATTCAAAAATTTTCTGGAGGCTCCAAAAGTCTTGAAATTTAGTGTTGGACAAAATCGATAATCGATTAATCGATGGAAAAATAATCGATAATCGATTAATCGATGGAAAAATAATCGATAATCGATTAATCGATGGAAAAATAATCGATAATCGATTAATCGATGGAAAAATAATCGATAATCGATTAATCGATGGAAAAATAATCGATAATCGATTAATCGATGGAAAAATAATCGATGGAAAAATAATCGATAATCGATTAATCGATGGGAAAATAATCGATAATCGATTAATCGATGGAAAAATAATCGACCCTTCGATTAATCGATGAAAAAATAATCGATCCTTCGATTAATCGATGAAAAAATAATCGACCCTTCGATTTATCGATGAAAAAATAATCGACCCTTCGATTAATCGATGAAAAAATAATCGATTAATCGATTATAATCGCAGCGGAAAATTCGCTCGATTTTTCCTGGTCTAAGCTTCATTTCAGCGCCAGTGCTGCCACAACTAAAATCCTCTTGGTGAAAAATCTTTGACTTTTTTTTCATAATTATGAAAAAAAAATGAAATAAAAACGTAAAAATTGAACTATTTTTATTTTAAATCACATGTTTCTAAGAGATCCTTACCATTTTGAGCACCATTTGGAATTGAAGAGGGACATAACTTGAATCTTGGAAATTCTTAGAGAATTTTTCCGTTTTTTTGGACCAAAATTGGGCAAAAATAAAATAATCGAATATGCGATTATTTTGATAATCGATTAATAATCGCCCAACACTATTGAAATTACTTCCAATCGATTTGGGAGGTCAAAAATAGGGTACCTATATATCAAATTTCAGCTTTTTTTGTTGTTTGGCTCAAATTTTCATTTTTGGCAAGGCGCTGGGGTAATTTTGAAATTTTAAAAATTTTCCAAAATTGGAAAAATGAACTTCAGCACCTGAAATTTTTGATATGGGTTATTTTATGATTTACTTACTTTCGATTTATTTTTGTTTCGGCTCAGAATTTTATTTCGTTGGGATGCCTCCCTTCTAAGTGATCAACAATTTTTTTGGCTAGACTTTGAGGTGTTTGAGGACACGAATTAAATTTGGTACTCTCTCGTAAGGTCATTCACTTGCATTTACCAAATAATTTTTTCCAACATTATTACAAAATTTACACCCCTTTCAGTTCATGTTTCAGTACCATTTATTACTCCTTTGAAAAGCAGATGACAGCAGTAGTAAATTTATCAAAAAAAAATGTCTTGTACATGTAATAATTGCTATGTTTAAAATGAGTCACGTGAACTTTACCTGAAAATTCCATAATTTGCACCAACAAAAAAATTTATTACCCCATTCTCGCGTTCGCTATTAAACCTGTTTACGACTGAACGTATCTCAACAGGTAGATAACGTTGCTTAAGCTTGGTTTGAATTACCAAGTACCAACGCACTAAATGCTATGTGGGGTGAAATTTGCATCTTGCAAAAGCTTTACATTCATTTCCTTGATTACATTATAGAGGAAAAATTGCGGGTCAAATGTTTTTTTTCACTCTCATCCTGCTGGAAACCAAGTATGCAAATTTATTTACTCGGATCGTTCTTGTTAGAATTTCGCCTTGCGTAACTAATTCATGCAATTTGGTTGAATTTGCTGGAAATTTTTTGAGCAAGGCTTTGAAAAAATTACGTAATTATTTTTTCGATAAAATCAAGAGGTAACATGGTTAATGTTCCGTGTAGAAATTTTCTCTACTTTTTTCTTCGAAAAAAACCCCGACAGGGATACCAAGAAAGCAACCTATCGAACATGGAAGATTTAAAGGTTGCCTACTCGCGTATATGAAAGAAAAATAATAAAAATTCGGTATTTCGTTGCCATTACGCGAATAATTAAAATTACGAAAAATCGAATTCTTCGAAAATGGGAAAAAATTCGTCGAAAAATTATTTCTTCGAATTAACTACATCGCTGAGCATCTTGCTGAGCGTTTCGTGTTGACAAATATAATAAACCGTTTGAAAGCTCGAATCGACTGATAAATACAACATCGGTGAAACTTTACGAATTCGAACACTGGTAACAGTAGTAAATTCGACTTTAATTATTTTATTGGCTGGATCGTTTCTCGCCGTCGCATAAATTAATCAAGCTGTATAGATTTGTGGAAAATGGGTGAAAACATTAGATATTCACGCCTAATTAAATGAATTTGCATTTTGGAGCATTTTAAACGTGTCCTTGAGATGCGGTCGTCGGTTTTAATTAGTTTTACGTTTTACTAATGTATTAAACTAATTTGGTATTATTTCGAACCTGTCTGCGTGGAATCCTTTTATGTTTAAAATTCACAGTAAAACGTTGGAACTTTTTACAGTTGACTTATGGGCTAACGTGTTTTTCCTATTGATTTAATGGGAATTGGAGGAAAATCAGCCTAAAATGAATTTACCCTCGGGTCATTTTTCATGGTACCGTAAAATGGGGCGAATCGGGAAGTTTTTTGCACTTTTTTCCTCATAACTTCGGCTGTATTATGTCTAGAATGCTCATTCTGGTGTCAAAATGTTCGCCCAACCTTCCTCTACAATTCTATTCTTAGTTCACATTTTCACCCCTCTTCCTTTCGGCGCTAGCATTGCGCAAAGTCATTCCAAAAATTACCCTGAAAATGGGGCTATTTGGGAATTTGAAAAGTATTGTGTTACATTGTGTAAAAAATGGCAGCTAAATGTGGAAAACAACAAATATTCATGATTAAGATATAAAAACAACAAATATCAATCTTTGATGTGGATTTAAAATTATTTAAAATTTATTTGTTTACATTTTGTATAATTTTGCCCTGTTTTTAGAAAAATCGTGATTATCTTGAAAATGGTAGAAGATGGCGTCTCAGCAATGGCGCCAATCGATTCTACGTGAAATTTTACATATGAAACAATATATTTTTTATAATTTTGCCCGTTAAAATATATTAAAAATGGTTTTGTACATGTCTAAACATGACTTCCCGAATAACCCCATAGTGGTAAAATCGTGAATATCTCGCATACCTTTACATATCAGTTAGTGAATCCAACGGCAATCGATTCTACGGTGGATTTTACATAATATAAAATTTTATACTGATTTTTTACACCATCAGAATATAACTAGCCATACCAAATTTAGAAAGTCCTAAAAAATTGTCATTTTTTGCAATTTTTTTGTTTCTGGCACCATATTGGCGAGATACCGGGACAACACACAAAAAATGTTGGTACAGTGTTACCCTACCCAAAAAAACTTGAAACTGCCGTTATAAGTTACCTGAGTCACGCAGGGTTGCCATTGAACCAAACAAAACAAGCACTTCCCAAATAGCCCCCCCATTCCCGATTCGCCCCGTTTTACGGTATTCGAAGTGTTTGTCGGCTGTGCTGATACGAGCGAACAAAATTTTCTGGTGAATAGAACGATGAAAATTAAAATTCATGGTTTTGTTGACATTTATTCATGCCATCGAATTGCTTTTTCTCTTATTTTCAAAATATCCCATAACGAATTAAAATCAATAGCACGAATTGAAATTCTCCTTCTTACGAATTTTTTCCATCAATTTATGGAAAAAGTAATGGAAATGAATGCGTCACCATTTGAAGACCTTTTTCTTCCTTTCACGCGACGACGTTCCCAAACATGGCCACCTATGATACGAAAAATTATAAAACATTTTCGCCTTTGTACTGCGAGAAAAGAAGAAGAAAATGTGACCGAAATATTGTAAAAGTAACACCAATAAAAGTTCTACCGAAGACATCTCTCGATAGAAAGCTTAGAGATTATACTTCTGACGCATATGGAATATTTCAAACTTTTATAAATTAATGTTTTATCGAAAGCGAAATAAATCCTCTCGAGTTATAAGATACAAGTTTTTTCTATACAATTTGTTGCTTCGAAACAGTCAGGTTCGGTACATGCGACGAAATTGGAAAATTTTTTAAAAACAGTTTTAACATGAACGAGAGTTTATTGAAAAAAAAAAGTTCCTGAGTCTTAATTCTTTGGTTTACATAAATGAATAGCAACGGTGTAATATCTACTTCGCAATATGAAATTTTAAAAATTCTCTTTTTTTCGCAGATTGATCTAAAATTCGAACATCCATTCTATGGAATCGTTTACGCAGATTTTGACAGATTAAGCTCATGTTTGATTTCTGGCAATGGAACCATTACAGCAAGGATTGATTTGCCATTGAAAGGATGCGGAACCATACAAGTAATATTTTTTATGAAATATTTTTTTAGTCCCGGAGTACCTTACGTACTTCGATATGACTTTAAAAAGAACCTACCAACATCACGAATTGTAAACTCGAAAAGAAATACGAATGTTTTTGTACGTCGACAAAGTTTACAAAAGTAAGATATCTTATGGGGTTATTTTCTCAAAAGAATGCGGGCAACAGGCATCATATCCAGGAGCTGTTTCGCAAAATTTTCATCTTTTCTGTAAATATAAACTCGCTAGCGAACATTTTTCTGGCGCTGGCGTTGTATTAAAAATGAAAAACAAACACTTCAAGGCGAATACTTGCAATTTGCATGTGTCTCGAATTTTATTACTCGTAAAAATTCATGCGAATGTAATTTTCCCTACGACGTTGGGTTAACCTGCGTACCAAAATTGAAGTTCGAATGAAAATTGAAATTAATGGAGCTCGCGAATACCAAGTAAGAATACGTGATAAATTACTTATTCACGTGAAAAGTAACATGTGAATTGATAACTATCGGATTGGAGATCGATGGGAATGTAAAAATTTCAATTTTTCGAAGTGTGTGTCGTGTGAGTGTCTACCTGAGATCACTTCTGGATTTTTACAGGGTGTTCCAAGAATCGTCTGCCGTTTTTCTTTTTTTTTTGGATATAACTGGGTACCACGAAAAAAAACCTTGAGATGAATATGTTGCCGATCTCAAAAATTAAAGGGGCAAATGCTGCTTCTAAAAAAACGTTAAATTTTTTTCAATCTTGGGAATGGATAGTACTTTGATAACTGAACAAATTTTCCCTTTACGACTTTTTGCCTAACTTGAAAATTATTGAAGGAACTACAATTTTTTTTTTGAATTAAAATAAAACTAATCTAAAGTGGTTACCGGACATTTGCCCGAATCTAATTATCCGAATTTTAAAATACCAAACGTCCTTTACCCGAAAAATATTATCCCAAATCTGAAATCCCGAACAGAAATTTCCGAACTCCTTATTACCACACACTGTGGTCCCGAATAGAGGCAGAATTTTAGCAGAACCGGTCATTCGTCTATGAATTTGATCCCAGCAGCTCAGGTCAAAAATTTTTGAAAATAAAAATTTTAAATACCAAAAAATACTCTTGGAATGAATTTTATGAATGTTTTCCCAATATTTTAGGCAAAAAATTGAAATATAGAAATCATTAAATTTTAGAGGAGAAATTTTTAACACGAATGCAGAGAAGGTGATATCTTCAATAAATAGAGACTTTATTTTGCCTAACATCAAAAATGAAGGGGCTGCGGAATATTTAAAGTTGCGATTTGAAAAATTTTTAAATTCCATTTATTTTGAATAATTTATAGCCTCTTAATTTTTTATATTGGGCAAAAAGTCTTCAAGACATGATTTTTTCAGTATTCAACGTACTATCCATTCCCTAGATTAGTTCATGTTTAAAGAATTTTTTTGAACAATTTTTTTTGTAGTCCCTTCAAATTTTTTGTTAGGCAAAAAATCACGAAAGGAAAATTTGTTTAGCTTTCAAAGTATTTACTATCCATTCTTATGATTGAAAAAAAATTTAACGTAATTTTTTTAGAAACAGCATATGTCCCTTCAATTTTTAAGATCGACAACATGTTTATCACAAGTTGAGTTTTTTATGGTGCCTGGTTATATCCCCCCCCCCCCCAAAAAAAAAGAAAGAAATATGGCAGACGATTCATGAAACACCCATTCGTTTGCCCTTCAAAATATTAATTTTTTTTTAAAATCAATTTACCCCGCTTCAAAGTTCTCATTATTCAACTTTCATCTCGTTTTTATGAAACCATAAATATGTCAAATTAGTACATTAGGTAGCTTGATACGAAATACATATTTTAATTTTACTATTTCATCAATTTTATAAATAACAATTTTCAATTCGTTACAGAATCCTACCCGAGTTTTCACCAACAACATAGTTGTGAGGTTTCATTCGAGTTTGGAAATGGACGGCGATGAAGTGATCACAATTGTTTGCAGATACCCACCACCTGTTGCTCCGCCACCACCTCCGTACACTGGGCCTTTGTAAGTAATCAATTGTAAAGTAAAAACTCGAGCAATCAATCCCCTTTCTACAGCTTGACTAAATCCCGATGGGAAATGTAAAAGTTTAATATAACATGAAAAATGAATTCGTATTTTTAATCAGGCGAGAAGGTTGATTTTTAATACCCAAATTTGAAAACAAATTTTGTTTTAGAAAAAAGAGCAACGATGTAAATTTTATATTATGTTTAGTTAGTTGAAAAATACGATAAACTAGAGATTACGTGGGTATATGGTTCTGGCATTTAAAATTTTACAAAATGTGTATAAAATATACCTACATTGCGTGTTTAATTACCTATTAAGATTTTTGCCCAAATGTACCTATACCGATGGTATTTATAAGAACGGCAGCTGAAATTAATGTTAACGCTCGGAGCAGTAATAACATGCAGAAAAGTAGATATAACTTTGCTGGTCTTTATTAAAATTCAAACTTTTTCTCGAAGTAGAATATAAACTTACGTGTTTTATTTCATAGGTACTAAAACTAAATTCGAGAAAAAGTATACTGCGGTAGCTTAAAGAAAATATCAAGGAAATGTTTACTGTAGTTATAGCGAAGTCAAAATAAAATATATTACATTACTTTGAGATTTTTTTTTACAAATATTTGATACTTCAAAATGATGGAACGTTGTTTTAGCTAGATTGCCCGAATAATTGAACTGTCTTCTTTTTTTTTGAGGGGGGGGGGGGGGTGAAATTGTGATCTAGGGTGTTTTTATTTTTAAATAAAAAAAATATATACTTACCGCGGATGTTTTAGTTTTGTTTAATTTTTTTTCATTTCGACGCAGGAATCTAGAAAAGTAGAGATGAAGGCACTTTTTTTTTACAAATTTTTTGTTAATTGAGGAGGATGTAGAAACTCCTGCGAATTGCAGTAATGCAAAAGGATTTGCCAACTTTGAAATTGGCAGGAGCGCCCTTATGCAAAGAACTAGTAGTAAACTAGTAGTAAACTAGTAGTTTGTTCAAAAAACTAGTAGTAAACTAGTAGTTTTTCAAAAAACTAGTAGTAAACTAGTAGTTTTTTCAAAAAACTAGTAGTAAACTAGTAGTTTTTCCAAAAAACTAGTAGTAAACTAGTAGTTTTTCCAAAAAACTAGTAGTAAACTAGTAGTATTTTCAAAGAAACTAGTAGTTTTTTTAAAAGAACTACTAGTTTTTTAAAGCAACTAGTAGTTTTTAAAAAAAACTAGTAGTGAACTAGTAGTGTTTTCAAAAAAACTACTAGTTTTTTTCAAACTACTACTACTAGTTTTCTTAAAACTACTACTAGTTTTCTTAAAACTACTACTAGTTTTTCATAGTGACTAGTAGTTCTTTAAAAAATAACTAGTAGTTTTTTCAAAAATACTACTACTTTCTCAAAGCAACTAGTAGTTTTTTTAAATAGAATACTATTTTTTCAAAAAGACTAGGTAGTGGTTTTTATCAAAACCAAATATTACCAGTTTTATACGACTTGTCAACAAACAAATTTTTGACAAATTAGTTTATTCAAATAATGTAATTTATGGTACATGTGAAAACATCTACACATATTGATAAGTTAAAACCCTTATACCAAGAACTAGTAGTTTTTTTGAAAAACTAGTAGTAAAACTAGTAGTTTTTCGAAAAACTAGCTCCTTTACCTCCTTTTCACCCCAACCCTCAACCCCTAACCAAAAAATATTGTCAAATTCGTATTCTACGCCCTCGAAAACGTAGATTTCGACATATTACACTCCAAAAATTACAAAACTCAGTTTTTTATAGGTTTCACCCCCTCCCTTACCTCCTTTTCACCCCCAACCCTTAACCCCTAACCAAAAAATATTGTCAAATTCGTATTCTACGCCCTCAAAAACATAGATTTTGACACATTACTCGAAAAAAATTGCAAAATCTCAATTTTTCTAAGCCTCACCCCCTCCTTTACCTCCTTTTCACCCCCAACCCTTAACCCCTAACCAAAAAATATTGTCAAATTCGTATTCTACGCCCTCGAAAACATAGATTTAGGCATATCGCTCGAAAAATTTGCAAAATTTCAATTTTTGCAGGTTTATTGCTACCCTTTTTTCTTAAATTTTGAATTTTTGTGGCTCCAGCCCCCAAGGGGTGGGATAAAAATTTGCTAAATGTGCCCGAAAATTTTATAAAATTATAATGAACAAGAAAATCAAAAAAAAAAAATTAATTTGATTAAAATTGAAGAAAAAAAATTTTCCAAGTTCATGTTTAAATACTACTTTTAGTGTAATGTCTTCAACCCAGCATGGTGGCGTGCTCCTCTAAACCAAGAACACCAGGTAAGTGAAGAAGTAAGAATAATGGTAAATACTAAAAAAAAACTACTAGTAAACTACTAGTAAACTACTAAAAAAAAAACTACTAGTAAACTACTAGTTTTTTCGGCAAGTAGTTTTACTAGTGAAACCAAACTAGTAGTTAACTAGTAGTAAACTAGTGGTTAAACTACTAGTTTACTACTAGTTTACTACTAGTTTACTACTAGTTTACTACTAGTTTACTACTAGTTTACTACTAGTTTACTACTAGTTTACTACTAGTTTACTACTAGTTTACTACTAGTTTACTACTAGTTTACTACTAGTTTACTACTAGTTTACTACTAGTTTACTACTAGTTTACTACTAGTTTACTACTAGTTTACTACTAGTTTACTACTAGTTTGGTTTCACTAGTAAAACTACTTGCCGAAAAAACTAGTAGTTTACTAGTAGTTTTTTTTTAGTAGTTAACTACTAGTTCTTTGCATAAGGGCGAAATATTTTGCTTGGAATGTAGACTTTCCCGTCATGCTAAATGATGGCCATGTATTCTACGTATGTCTTGCTTCTTATTACTATTTTTTCATTTTTTTCCCCTCTGTATTGAGAAAAATGAGATTTTGGAGATTTTTTATAGGTACTCGTCTTATCGAAAGAGAGTAGAAATAACTGCATTTTTTTCGCTGAAGTCACAAATAAAAAAAATTGCAAGAAGCCAAATCAAGTGGAAGCTACATCGATAGGTTTTCAAAAAAGTCACTTATTCTGAGAATTTTTAAAAATTGAGTTATTCTTAAATTATGGTAAAAGGTCAATACGGATAATAATGTGCCTAATGTAAAAATTTGTGGACAAAATTTTCAACATTTCTCCCCCCCCCCCCCTCCACCACATTCAGAGCTTCAAATACATTATATCCAATTTTCAATTAATTGATGTTGAAAAACTGAAATTTAGGCCAAAAAATCAACTTATCTATGTTTTTAACACATACTATAGAGGTAAAAGTAAAACTCGATTAAATTTTATTCACATCAGGATCAAAATTTTTTTTTGATTTGTAACCATTTGAAAGTATAGCAAATGTATAGAATATTTTACCAAGTCCTGATGTATTTACCTACTGGGGCATAAGGGTGATTGTTTTGCTGTTGTTTGAAATTTGAATAGGGTGGTAAAAAGTTTCGTGTACAGTTCAACTAACCTGGTAACATTCATCTCTCTGACTCCAACCTTATTCTCCCTAATTCGGGTTTAAAAGCTGCCTGTGTTTAGTAAATTATTAAAAATTTAAAAAATCTGCAAATAAATCTTATTGAAAGTTCTTACCCTTCTCCTCCAAAAAACATTGACAGCAATCCTTCATCCGTGTATCATTTCTCATCGATGTTTGGGAACTACCACATTTTTTATGTTTTTTGATGAAAATCCCTGACAGAAATTTTTAAAATATCAATTCCAATTTTAATGGTCCGAATGGAGGAGAAAACGAAAAGGGTCCTCAAATTTTTGAAATTTTTATTAAACATTGTTCAATATCTGTTGAAAAAATTTCTGACTCAAAAATTTTTCTTGCCATCCAATTTTTTAGACCACAGTGGCGTAACCCCGTTTTTTTGGGAGACACATTTTATTGTATAGTTTACAGGAAATGCGTAGGAAAGATATGAGTCATTTCTTACACATTTTTTAAAAATCTCTCATACCATAATCAGATTTGTTTGGATTTTTTTTATTTTTCAATGAATGTCGCATGTTTTTTAAACTTAGTGAGTATGGGCACCATTTCATTACCGAAGTAAAAATTGTGTAAAATTTTAATTATTTTGTTAAATTTTCAAAAAGATTTTTGGTGTTTTACAGTACATAATTTTTTTGAAAAATTTACTAATCTTCTGCAAATTTATGGGGTCTTAGGCGTTGGTTAACATCTATCAAATACTTTTTCAAGGTTTTTTGGAGATCTCGATTTTTTATAGGCTTTCCACAATTCTGGTACAGTTTTTTGCCAAAGTTTGGGCACATAGCATGCACACCCCAAAATTGTCTGGCAAAGAATATAAGATCATCAAAACATTTTAAACTGATGAAAATTAAAAAAAATTCACTATGGGTATTTTTAGTTCTTTCCTCTCAGTTCCTTATTTGTTTTGTTTTTTTGTTTTTGTTTTTTCAGATTACCAGTCGAGCACCCACCAGAGCCACCGCTGAAAGGTTTCCAAATCTTATTGATCATTTGTGGAATTCTGTTCTTTTCCCTAGTCCTACTTGGATTAGCTGGGTCATATTACTGCCTACGTAACCAACAAATTCAAGTAATTCGCAGACACCCTGTACCAGGAACAGGCTCTGAGATAACCAAAATCTCAGATTCCAGTCTAGGAAATTTAACAATGTATGATGGATTAAGAATCCCTAGAGCACACACTTTCATCACAACTAGTGCCAGTATCAGTGAATCTGAGGGAGCCATCATTAGTGGAGCTGACACCCTTCCAAGTGATTACCCATCTGAATCACCAAGCACCACTCATTCTGAGGTAGAAGAAATGGATGGTCGAAGTTTACGCAGATCATTGAGCTCCAGTGGTTCTTATGAAAACAAAGCTTACATGCAAGAGAGCTCTTACTTCTCAGAACAATATGGACATTTGAGTGAAATGGAGGTTGCAACAGGTTCTGCAATTAATCACAGACCACCACCTCCTCAGCCTAAGTTTGACGTTGAAATGCGGGTTAAGAAAGCTCCTCTACCTGCACCAACACCGAGTCCTCCTTCATCAGATTCAGAGGGAAGTTTGATCATGCAAGATCGTATGAGTACCATTCATGAACGTGATGAAACTATTGAATTGGCTAAAAATTCAAGAACATTTATGTATAAGCCGGAAATACATACACCTCCAAAGACTAAATCTCCACCAATATACTCAGAGGTTGTACGTAAACAAAATAAATTTGAAAAGATTGAACGTATTAAAGATCCCTTAGATCAGTCTGTTATGGAAAAAAGTGATTTTTACAGAACTGAGTTAGAAACTGAAATAAAAGAACCTCCTGTGGTTGTCCAACGTCGTCCTGAAATAACTTCTCATTTTGTTGATGATGTTTTCCTTCACACTATTACTGAGAAGAAGACTATTGAGGATATTGAACGACACCGTCGACAAGTTACTAAATACCATGTTAAACCACCTCCACCACCAACCAAATGGGATGTGGAAATTCGAAACTACCCAAATCCAAATGCTCCTTCAGCTAGTGGTAATGAGACCACCACAGACTGGGAAAGTCTTTCAGAAAATTCATCTATTTATGGTATACCTGTTGTTAGTCAATCTAATGAGAGGTATAAGACTCAAATGGACCTTAAACAACAGTATTGTTCTACTTTGGACATATTAGTGCCAGATCCACCTCCTCAAAACTGGGATTCTTTGGTGAAAGTATTGGAAAACAGACCAAAGGACACCTTGGAGACAAATGAATACCACAGTGAGCAAACTCTAACCTTGGAAGATAAGAAAAAATGGCGTAAAATCATCACAACTGAATCAAATTTACGTACTTTGCTAACTGAAGCCTCTAGTAAAGAAGATTATGAAAGTATACGTAAAGATCAAAGATATGAGAGTTTATTTGATCCTCCAAAATGGGACATTATTATAAGGGTCTTAACACCACCAGATCGATTGTATGATCAAAGAGCTCCAGGTGGCTCAAACCGTTATCGAAGAAAATCTGAATGGGATACTCGTAGCAGGAGAAGTTCACTACCAACATTGTATGAATATGACTCAGATGGCTCATCTATTCAAAATATTCAATCACCTGAAGCTTTTGCACCAAATACATTTGATCCCCTGGGAAGATCAAGGAGAACATCTAGGTCCAGTTTGAGATCTGATATGGATGTCAGATCTATGAGTGAAATAATGGTGGATTTTGCCAAGCAAGATGTTCCAGATAATATGAGTGACAGCAGTTCCTACTATAGATTGAGGAGTAAATATTATGAAGATGATGATGAAGATGCTGGTAGTCTTATTCGATCTCTTAGTCAGCCATCATTGGCGAGATCAGCTTCTGAGTTCACTGAAAGCTGGGGCATCAGAAGAAGTAATTGGGATATCAGTAGTCCAGAGCATTCTCCAAGATCTTCTACCAGATTCAATAAGAATGAGCAAGGTTCATCATCTTCATACAAAGTACAAAAGTCTTCTTCTTCATATGAACAAAAACATTGGTATGGAGAAGGTGATAACTGAAGTCACTCAGATTATTAATTTGATATTTTGCTCAAATACATATTTGCTTCAGTTAACCATTTAAACACCTTATATTTGAGGTGTAGTAATATGTTTTAAAAAATTGACTTCTTTTGGAAGATTTTGATGATACTTTGGTAAAAAAGAAAACATTCTTATAAAATACTTTTAAGTTAATTGATTTTTTTTCAACATCTTCAAGGTGCTATAAAAAGCAAGGATAAAAGTTACCTCGACAAATACAGGTAACTAATTTAATAAAGCTGCCTTGGTAACGACATTCTATAAAAAGTCTTACTTGGTTTTTTAATTTTAGAAATGGTTATTACATAAATTTATTTTTAAATATTTCATCCAGGATTTGGATGGTTTCTCATTTCTGTTCTGGGGGTAAAAATTATAAAACCGAAAGATTTGCAAGAAAATGAGAAACAGTTCTTATCTTTTGAAATTAAAAGTAAAACTTACATTGAAGTTGATAATTAGAATGATAGCATTGTAATAAAATTGATGTTAGGTACTATTTTGACATTCCAAGTATCTTCTTATCTAGGAAAAAAACAATTATCCTCATAATTTAATAGGTACCTATTTACATTCTCTACCAATACCTTTATGTTTTATATATCCCAGCCAAAACATGGCAATTAAAATGAAAGCATATCAATTACAAATTATATTTAATTTTTAAAGACTGTTTAAATATGATTTTACAATTGAATACTAATTCTAGTAGGTAGGTACCGAACTATTTGGTTATCATTTTTAATGCAATCTAATCAAGAAGTGAGATTTGGTAGTTACATAACATTTTGTTAGTAGGTAAGTATTTAATTTCCTATTTATAGAATATGAAGATAGGCATCTACTTACTTGACAAAATTCGTTTTGCCATCACATTCTATGCTTTTTATATTATAATTAACTTACCTGCCTATTTGCAATTATCCCATTTTATTTTGGGACTAAAAATCAAATTTTAGTGAAAATAATATTTATATGGTTTACATGTATTTTTGACTTCTACATGGTTAAAATTGACTGATTTTTGTTTTATATAGAAAAGTGTTAACCATAATATTCAAGTTATAAGTACATATGTTTAATAGTAGGAATTTTTGTAATATCAATATAGAAACCTACTAATTTTATTAATTTTATAATGTAGGAGTCATTTTTTTCTGTTCTCATGTAAAAAGACTCAAAAGTTAAAACGTATATTATAGATAGGTATATTATGTGTTTATGTATTGTGTAAGTATGTCTTATTGGTGAGTTATTTGTTACAATTATTATTATTGCATGAGTAAATCGATCTCCAAACATAATTTTAACATAAACTTATTATTTAAGTGATCATGTATTATTTTATGTTGGAGAAACGTGGGAATTTGTCGAGGACATGCTCATTTTAAGCAATTGTCTTGTCGTTTCGATTGTTTTTTGAAGTGCCAAAATATTTGTAGGTAGTGTATAATGTATAAGTAAAATAAGCATATTTATTTGCTCAAGGTATTGTATTTCCAATTTTTCGTTTATGAATAGAGACATTTTTTAAAATGGATTTCTAAAATTCAAGATGAGTATTCCAATCATTTTGAAATAATTTAAAACAATCTGTTTTTCATTACTTACTTGCTTTTTAAGTGAGACTGAAAAATTGATTGCCAAAAGTTTTGTTATTGTTTTTAAATAATAAGTAATTTTTTTCTTTGTGTGTGTAATGAAATAAACATTTTTTAACCAGAAGCATTTTTTTTTTGTAAGTAAAATGTACTTCATTCAGACTAAAAATAGTGAAAACGTCTTTATACGCGCTAAGCAAAATCGATGATTTGAAAATATTCGACAATCAATTAATCGGTGAGAAAATTAATCTATTAGTATTAATCTATTAGTAGTATACCTTTGACTTTATGGCGTTTTTGTCAGATCGCCCAAAGACGAAGACCAGTGCCATAAAGTCAAAGGGGCCCTCAAGGGGGTAAACCTCACGCTGTGTGGTGAAAGAGAACCTAACCTCACGCTGAGAGTTTAAACGTAACCTTACTGAAGTTCTCAAGCTAAACCTAAACCTCACGCTGTGTGGTGAAAGAGAACCGAACCTCACGCTGAGAGTTTAAATGTAACCTCACTCATGTTGTGAAAAGAAACCTAACCTCACACTGAGAGTTTAAACCTAACCTCGCTCATGTTGTGAAAAGAAACCTAACCTCACGCTGTGTGGTGAAAGCTGTACCTAACCTCGCACTATACCTCAAAACAATATTTTACCCTAGCTGAAAAGAAAAAAAGAGAAAGGTAAAAGTGGAACTAAATCTAGGAATATTTTTTTACAAGTTTTGGTTTTATATTTTTTATTATACTTTGAAGTGTTTTGTGTGAAACTTAATCTAGGAATATTTTTTTACAAGTTTTAGTTTTATACTTTTTATTATACTTTGAAGTGTTTTGAGTGAAACTTAATCTAGGTACTAATATTTTTTTCAATTGAAGTGTTTGGAGTAAAAAACTCAAAGTAAAGTAATGATGATACTTCTACCTC
>JAVBJF010000942.1:0-27696 GCA_033439095.1 Pseudococcus viburni
CAAAAAAAACGTCTTTTACATCATTTACACAACTAACACACTAAAAACTTTGGCGGAACGCCATCTCTTGGGGGCAAAGTGCTTTACTCCTTGGCTTTCGATGATCTCTCCTGGATGCACGACTGTGGCGCGTCTATTATGGCTGGATGCAGCGTA
The DNA here is from genome assembly GCA_033439095.1 of Pseudococcus viburni. Lineage (NCBI taxonomy): Eukaryota > Metazoa > Arthropoda > Insecta > Hemiptera > Pseudococcidae > Pseudococcus > Pseudococcus viburni. The sequence continues at coordinate 157 of JAVBJF010000942.1, forward strand.
ACCCAAAAAACTCTAGACACGATTTTTAACATGGGATTGGGCATCTGTTTACGAAGTATATATAATCAAAGTATTCGATAACCTTTTTTTTTTTTTGTAGGAAGTCAGCAGATCAAGCTCAGAGTCTCGCATCGAGTACCTAGAAAGAAACTTTTTTAAAATGTGTGGGCAATAGCTCCTTTTTTTTTACACGAGTTTTATTTGTATTCATTCCATTTCGATTTCGTTGCTGGCTTTAAATGCACAGAACAGCCCATGAAATTGGCGGAGAGAATACACATGTATTTCACTAGAAGGGAATGGTAGAAAATTCACTCCTGAAAGTTCTTTTCGTACTTATTTTATTCGAAGTACCTGATTCCGATTCATTAATAAAGAGAATCGTGTGGTGAAAGTATTTATTCATACTTTTTTTTTTTCAATATACATTACATAGGTACCATTATGTAAAGGAATATACTTATTCAACCAATATTTACAATTATGAATAGAACAAAAACATCAGACCAGAGGTTATATTCATAAACAAAAATATTTTGACTACGTAGGTATCCATAGTTAATTAAATAAAAGCATCACTGTGTCGTGGAGAATAAATGCTTAAATTTTTTTTCAACTCCAACTTTAACCAAATCGTTCTTAAATTTTTAAAAAAATTTGAAATATTAATTGATTTGCGAATTTTTTTCTGTTTTTTTTTTTTGTCAAAGTAGATATCAAAAAAAAAAAAAAAAAAAAAAAAAAAAAAAACAAAAAACAAAAACACACACAAAAAAAAAAAAAAAAAAAAAAAACAAAAAAAAAAAAAAATCAAAATTATTAAGTACGTAATTTTCAAGTTTTGTGCAACTGATATTTTTCTTTTCAAGATTTCTTCTGACGCATAGAAGATTAGTAAATTGCTGTACCTACATGAAAATTGTTCATTTTTATTTTATTCATTTTTTAAAAAACACCATCTCTTTTTTTTTAAAAAACTCCGATTTGTTTGTTGCATTTTTTTTTGTTTTCTGAAATATTATCCCACGTCAATAATGTATTTTTGAAATTCATTATTCATCCAATTCCTGTATCCCCCCCAAAAAACTTTTTCAATTTTCTAGAAAATCTTTCAATTTTTTTAAAAAATGAGCAAGTTTTAGAAATATAGAATATTTGTTCAAGTTTTTGAACCTGTGCAAAATTTTTAAAAAAGTTATTCCAGTTTTGAACGAAATGTACAAGTTGAGAAAAAACTGCCCCAGTTTTGCGGAAAATAGATACTCCAATTTTAAAAACAAAATTTCCCATCTTTTTTAAAAAATTGTAACAGGTTTTTATAATTTAACCAATTTTTGGAAACTGTCCCATTTTTTTTCAAAATTTGACCAAGTTTTAAAACTATAAGTACTTTTTGAAAAGTTTTTCAACTTTTGAAAACTGTTCAATGTAGGATTCAAGTTTTTGAAAACATTATCCAAAAATTTGGAAAATTGGAAATGAAAAAAAAAATGAAATTATCTAAGTTTTTTTTTTTTGAAATAATTTTTTGAAAATGGTTCAAGTTTTCTACACAAAACATGCCCAAAATAATATATTTTTGGATTATATTTGAAATCAATCGACCACAATCTTAATGATCAAATACCCTTTTGCAATTAAAAAAACTTATATTTATTACACACAAGAGAAAAACTAATATAAAAGCCAATTTCTAGTGGGCAAAATGAAAACAAAATAATATGTACATGAGCAAAGTAATACAAAGGTCTAAATCCAGTGGACTAACAGATCAAATGCATAAAAAACAGGAAAATCCAAAGACAAAATTGGAAACAAAAAAAAAAAAAAATGAAAGAAAAATTGACAACTAATTCTATGACAAGAGAGAGGGAAAAGGAAAGTGGCACCCACGTGAAGTCTGGGAGATCGAAACCAACAGATTCGACCATGGTCTGCCACTCTCACTCAAGAAGAAAGGCTTAGAAAAATTTTCTCTCGTCTAGTTTTGAGCGGATAATAGACAAGAAACTTACAAAAAAATTATATAGAAAACAAGGAAGAAAGAAGGGGAAAAAAGGAAAAATTTAGGAGAATTATTTTTGATTTCAGAGAGCAGTCAAGAAATTTTCTGAGCTCTAGAACAAGAACTGAATTCGAGATAATTCACTATGCGTACATTGATATTTTATGTAATTAGTAACTGGCTTACTGGCTAAAATAATGCAACTATTTATTCCAGAAAAGTCAGTTTCTCCATTGTTCATCGAGCTAATGAAGCGTCAAGGTAAAAAATTTGTTCCGCAAAAAATTGATTAAAATTTGCACCTTTTTTCATTTTCGAGTTCAAAAAGTTATAACTTGCAGATTCAATTATTGGCATCGCGCGAAAAAATTAACCACCTTTCGCGCCAAATTTCCAATTTCGCATCCGATTTACTTTCTACATTCCGCGAGTCGGTGTTTCTAAATAAATATACAGGCGAAAAGCGTGTAATATGATCGCCGTACATGGATGTATCTTTTTTTTTTCTCAATAAAATCGACAAAAACTATGTAAACAAAGCATTCATTCATAAACCTGGTGCTTGCTACCCAAAGGTTAAAAAAGGGGTCTGGTAAAAAGGTACATGTGGATACCTTCGATTTGGAAGGGTGAGAGGAGTCATTAAGATAGCACGCTCCAAGTGGTCGGATCCACAAGTTCTGACTTCTCGGGGTCCATTTGATACGAAAAAGGAGCGGTAAAAATTTAACATTAGAACAGCACTCTATAGTATTCTTACTCTATGGAAACAGGCTATGTAGGCTGTAGAGGAATATAAGGACATCAACTAAAAACAGTCGAAAATAAATGAACTTCACTTTAAATTGTATACGACTGCTTGTTACGTAAGGTAATTGGAACAAATGATCAAAAGTCCCATTCATGCGTTTTTGACTTCTGTAAAACAGACACGAGCACTCCGATATAAATTTTAAAAATAAATATTTCGCATAAAATATACCTACTTAGCATTTACGAAAAAGAAATTGGGTAAAATGAGGCTTTTTTGGAAGAATTGAAACTACAACAAGAATGGAATTATTTGTTACGGCATGTTCGGATAATACATTTCAGTCAGAAAGAGTACCGGCCGATAAAATAGGCGAATTAGCCTCAGAGCTGAAATTCGAAACAACCAATGGAATTTGATTCTTATGGTTTGAAAACCTTGTGGTAAAAATTTTAGCTCCTCATCCCTCTCCTATCCCTCTCTATGGGAAAAACGTTACTTTTTTGGCTTTCCTTTTTAAAAAATCTATTTTCGCGAGTTTTCAACCAAATTTTCTTAAACTATAGCAGGGATAGTAGGCCATACTGAGGGCTGAGGTGTAATGGGTGTTCTGAAAAAATCTGTCGACGTTCAAAGCGAGTTTTCAAAATGTTGTTTCAGAGGTACTATTCTGAAGGGAAAAAATCATGAACCTAGCCCTTTATAACATGATTTTTTTTTCAACATTTTCCAGGATGGGTACCTTGAAAAATAAAAAAAAAAAACATCTTTTAGCGACGTTTTTTCACCATAAAATGATCTTTCTTGATTGAAAATTTATTCCTCTTAAAATATTATTTACCCATCATTTGAACGATTTTCACTGGTATTTATTATATTTTGTGATGTTGTAATTTCAAGTATGTAATACCATAAACATGGGTTAAAATTGGCTGTAGGTGAGTTGATTTCCAACAAAATATTCATGTGAAAAGATAAACTGATTTATTCCCTTTTTTTTCGAGGGATGTACGAGTTGATTTCAACTTTTTTTCAAGTAGGTAGGTAGTAGGTAGCTAGGTGGTTCACGGTCATTTTCCCGAAGCCGAAATCCCGAACGGACATTTTCCCGAATAAGATTTTTCACGAAAAAAATTTACATGAATCCGTTTTTCCGAATACCGAAATCCCGAATACAATTCTCGAATTACATTTTTCCCGAATGCAAAAATCCCGAATGAAGAATTTCCCGAATGTAAAAATTCCGAATATAGAATTTCACGAATCACTTTTTTTATTATTTCTATGGAATGCCTATTGCATAGTGGTGGAACAGTAGTTTTTTTTCATCCTCCAGAGGTTTTCGGTAGTATACATACAAATTGAATGAATAAGTATTGGGAATTGAATATCTACCAAAAATCAGAAAACAAAAATGGAAGTTTAAACCCGAAAATCGAACATTAGAAATCGAAATTCAAATACTCGTATCTGATATCAAATATCAAAAATCAAATAGGTTGGTACTCAGGGTGATAGTTTTATACTTTCTTTTCGAAAGTTGAAGGGAATGGACAGCCAGAAAATTATGCCTAGACCTTGCATCTCAAAACGACGAGGTAAAAATTCCACCCCCTGACTCCATTTTACGCCTTCCTGCCGGACACTAAAATCTAACTATGTTCAAAAATGATTTAGTATGGATATCTTTACGTAAAAATACCATTAGCATAAATTTTTCATCAGGGGTCCTCAAAAAGTATCAATTTTTTACGTTCTTACAACATATAGTAGTCTGAAAAATCGAAAAAATACCCTAAAATGATATTAAACGAATATTTTGATATTAGCGTCAATTTTCCACGTTTTTTCTTTCAATGGGTTAGATTAAAATATTCATACTCTCATCGTTAGGTACACGGATTTTTTTTTTAATTTTTACTGAATATTGAAAAAACATGAAAAAATTCATATTTTTAAAGACTTCCGAAGATTAAAAATGGGTGCCAATGGTATTCCTGGGTAACTAGAGAACAAACATCCATACTAAAACCATTCTTTAAAAAATCATTTTTAGCCAACTCAATCTTTTTGAGCATAAAATTGCCACATGAGACAATCAGTAATACAGATTTGTATTCAGTACCTCAGACTACTCTTGAGCGCCATTCTATCATACTTAACGGTTCCTGACCATTTCTTCAAACGGGTTTTGACCATTGGTCTTTCAATTTTGCTCAAAATTATTACTATATGCGAAGTAGGATCGCGAAAAAATGGCACATCGTTGATTTCGACCAAATTCTCAGAGGTGATCCTAGGTCGAAAAACTTCCACAAAAAACTTCAAAGGTTTGCAACCGGTGAGGAAAAGACAGGGATCCCACAATAGTGACAAAATTGAAAAATTCAGTTGAAAAAATGACTTTCGAGCTGAAATTGTTCAAAAAAATAATCATTTTTTTTCTAAAAAGGGCTATTTCATACTAATACAGACCAAAAATGAAGTCGGGTCTTCCGATTTCGCTCCAATTTTTTTTAAGAGTTCCCCTTGGTGGTCTATTCACAAAACCACGATCATTTCTTTTCTAACCCTGAAGGGGGCGGGGAGGCGGGCCTCGAAATGTTTATGCAATTGCGATTTTTAGCCAAATTACACAACTTCGAAGGTTCATATCTCGAGATAGGTTGTACTTGGGGAAAAACTGTCTGCGGGGTCTGAAAGATAATTAATAGGAAATTCAAAAACAATAATCACATTTTGAAAAGCTCAAAGTTTAACTTTAGTGGTGAAAGCTCAACTATCATGATAAGAACAAAAGATGAAAGCTACCATTTGAAAATCTGAAAAAATTACAGTGAGGAGCCCTTTTCACCCGTTTTTCAACCAACAAATTTTTAAGATGGGATCTCTAGACCCCCGGGGGGGGTGGTACAGAGGTCCACAATTTTTACTGAAATTCAAAAAAATCAAAAAAGTAAAATAACACATTGTTTACTACTAATTCAAAGGCACTGATTTCGAATATGTACTCAGTTTTTTCATTCGACCCCCTTGAACCCCCTTATTAGCCTTCTTGATAGGGTCAAAATTCAAAAAAATGAAAAATAACGGCTGACCTGTCGTTTGTTAGGTTTTTGAGGGCGCTGAGTTCGAAAATGTATTTGTTTTTTGGATTTGACTCTTTAGTGCGCCTCTCTAGCCCCCTCCATTTTGGGAAAAGCCATGTTGAGAAACAAAAATATCGTGTAGCATATCCATTCTAACCAGGGTTGTTAAGCAGAATAAACGCTGCAGAATATTTTTTATTCTTCACGCAGAATAGCTCATGTAGAATAACTTTATATTCTGCACAGAATGCAGAATAATGCAGAATGTGTAGAATACGCAGAATGAGCGGTAATTACGGTATTTACAGTTACATTCAAGTATTTTTTATTGTTTTTCCTAAATTTTCCATTCCGACTTCAGGAAATTCACGTGTATGAAAAATTGTTCCTGTTTTTTCAAGATTGTGAAACCTTTTACTGTTTCAATTTTACTCTCAGTGTCACAATATCTCATCGAAAATGAAAAAATTTTGGGCTAAAAATCTAGTGATGGAAGAGCCTTCCTCAGAGCGCTCCCACTCTTGCTCGCTCATTTGCTCTCTGTTATTTTTAGGCAATCACTCTTCACCCGCTCATTTGAAAATTTCAATCATGAGTGTTTTCGCTCTATATCTCTTCTATTTTTTTTTTAAATTATTTTTGCTGTTCTCTCCTGGCTCGCTCTTCAAATTTTTCTGCTCTCGCTCCCACTCTCACTCCCACTCCTGGCTCTTCATCAAAATTAAAAATTTTGATTTTTAAACACAGAATAGCGAATGCTCTATTTGTGATTGGATCAGGATCATGAGATATGATGGGAATGACTAAAATGGGTTCAAGAAAATTAAAATCACGAATAAAATTCAATTTTTATTCAAAGTTGTCTCAAAACTCAAAAGATATTCTTTTCTTTCTCATTTTCCATTATTTTTGCATTTTCAGTTTTCACAAACCCATTAACACAAAAAAATAAAGAGGAGCGAGAGCTGGCAAAAATTTGCTGACTCTCGCTCCGCTCCAGCTTTTCTCGGGTTAATCACTCTTTATGGTGAATGCTCTTCAAATGAGTTGGTGGATTTTTTTTCAGGGGCGCTCTCATTAGTTTTAAAATTTCAAATTTTTTTGCTCTTTGCTCTCACTCTCACTCTCTCAAAAAGTACCGTTCTTTTAGGCTCCCGCTTTCGCTCGCTCCCAACTCTTCCATCGTTCCATCACTGTAAAAATCTCAAAATTTAGCTATTATTCACATTATGCATCGTTCTGCATATTCTGTGCTATTCTACGTAATCTGCGTTTATTATGCATTCTGCACAAAATGCAGAATAATTATTCTGTGTGCAGAATGACAACCCTGATTCTAACTAATTTGAGGGCGTAGAATTCGAATATCGACTCACTTTTTGATCCGACCATCTCCCCAAAAAACTAAAGGTTCAAATTGGTACCAAAGTACAGCATTTTCCGCACTGAATCCGAATATGTAGGTCTGCCGATCCCTGACTGGGTCAAAGCAGGAGAAAATATGAAAAATTCTAAAATTTTGAGTTGAATCTGCATAAATAGCCAAAAATTTGATGGAAAAAATGTTCAACCGGTTTCAAGGTATGTTCGACAACAGTGATAACTTTTTAAATGCAAAATTTCCAAAAATTTCTGAATTTAGGAGCTGAGGCATGGGGGAGGGTCATTAAATTCACGTCAGTAGGACATGTGATATATCTAAGTCCATGTTTTCTGGATCATAGAATTCGATTCCGGTAATATTTTTCATATTTGGATGAAGGATTGTCACATTGGACAGAAGTGCTATAATCATTCATAATCGTTAACTTTTTTAAATTATGTAGATATTTTAATATTATATAGATTGGAAAACTCCGACCCCTAGGGCGTTAGGGCACTCCTGGGTCTTAACCCCTGGCTCGCATTGCTTTTTGTCAATAATATATCGATGGTGTTGAGGAAGAAGGGCCAAACTGCTAATTTTGAGGTGAAGGGCCAAACTATTTTCTCGAAAATCACGAAATTACAAAAGGGCCAAAGTGAGCAATTTTTAGGGCCAAACTGCAATCGAATAGCGAAAAAAGGGCCAAACTGCACAATTTTTAGGGCCAAACTGCAATCAAATAGCGAAAAAGGGCCAAACTACCGTTGAATTACGCTGAATTGAAGGGGTTTCTCTGTGTATTTGAAAGAAATGTTCCCAGAAAAAATAAATAATATGATTTAGGTTTTGTTACAGTTCCTACACAAATACAAAGGTAATACTGAGGATTGAAAGAGAGAAAAAAGTATCATTTCACTTGCTGGAAGTCGGAAACATAACCAGAAGCGAGAGCGATGTTTCCGAAATTTGACTATAGGAATTATCGAAGTTATGGAGTTATTTAGCGTCCATAACCTTTTTCCTCATGCTAATTAACATTCATAACTCTAATAAAATATATAGACATAATTATTCAAATTTGGTTGGTTGCAACTTTAAGCGACTTTAAGTTCACGAAATTAAAAACAATTATACATAGATACCTAACATATGTACTTATAATCACAAAAAAGATTACGCTAATAAGAAACAACCCAAATTCAAAAATAGGTAGGTAGCCAATTATAATTTTAAAAAAAGAGACAATAATCAATGGCTATTCAGCTCTCGTAACTCCGTAACTTAGATAATCTCATAGCCAAATTTCTTTTTGATAATGAAATTTTCAATAACTATCTTTATTGTGAATTAATTATGTGAGGGAATTAATTAATATTACACAAATTAATTCAAAGAAAAAATGCCGAAAATAAGGGGTGGAAAAATGAAAAGTTATACGAGAGCTGCCTTGCTTGTAAGAGCAGCTTTGGCAGGTAATTTTACTTCATAATAATCATGATCGAGTGCAACGTAATTGTCTGGTGCTTATAGAAGTTCAATTTTTCCTATTGTATAGGTAGTGTTGAAAAAGTCTTTAATTAATTCGTCGACAGATGGTGAAAACTGTGAAAGGACAAGAGCTACATGTTTTTGGTAATGAACCTCTGATTCATCATGGAATAATATAACTATACATTCGTCTTCGAGTAATGACAATAGTGCAAATTGTACTGTGAATCGTCCAAACACTACTGTAAATTCACCTTCGTGTAATTATAACAATTTAGATTCTGTGAATTCGTCCAACACAGCTGTAAATTTTGTCTTCGAGCAGTGATTGATGATGTACCTACCTTACTTGTGTGAATTCGTCACTTGTGGATGGAGAATGTGCAAACAATATAATATCCAGTGGTCAATAATTTCATCAATTCTACGTATTCATTTTGTAGAAAATCCTGTCAACTTTTCAGCACTTTTGTCCCTTTTTAGATGTTGATTTTATGATAATAATACTGTAATAATGGAAGACGAAGAAGACAACGTATTATATCAACTGCTTCAAGATTACGATCAAATAGAAATTTTCCATGGAAGTTGATTTTTTCAACGAAATGTATTTTCCCCTTGAGAATGATGAAAATTCAAATAAAGAAATACTGTCCCGATTCTATCGCTTTTGCTGCGAATGGTGCGAGTTCAAAGAAGAAATACTGTCGCCGAATCTATCTCTACCCCAAGTGCTGAAAAGTTGACAGGATTTTCTACAAATGAATACGTAGAATTTATGAAATTATTGACCATTGGATATTATATTGTTTGCACATTTCTCATCCACAAGTGACGAATTCACAACAGGTAAGGTACATCATCATCACTGCTCGAAGACAAATTTACAGCTGTGTTGGACGAATTCACAGAATCTAAATTGTTATAATTACACGAAGGTGAATTTACAGTAGTGTTGGACGAATTCACAGTACAATTTGCACTATTGTCATTACTCGAAGACGAATGTACCAGATGGGTTGTTTGATAGGTTTTACCTCAACCGGATGAGGAAGAGGAGGATAATCCTCCCCCCCCTTACAACAAGTCGTTGTCGTGTATTACCTCAACCCAATGTAGAAGTGGTGGAGAATCCTCCCCTCTAGAAGAGGACGTCGTCGATTATAATTTTTCATTTCCTTAAAATTATAATTCGTTTTTGTATTTGATTGAAAATTGAACGTGCTTTCTAATTAACTTTTTTTTTTTATAAATACATCGTGTACTTAAGGTCTATAGAAAATGATTGAACATATTGAAAAAAATCAGAAAAAAAAGGAATTAGGTATTTTAAAAAAATCTTCAGAATCTAATAAATAAGCAGTTTGGCCCTTTCAAAATGTTCAAATTATATTTTCAGGAAGGGCCAAACTAGTTTGGCCCTTCGTGAAAATGAAATCGAAACTAGGTAAAAGGGCCAAACTTTTTCCAACGTTATTGTTTTATTTTTCATTTGGTTGGAAATTATTTTATTCAAATAGATTTCTTTTGAAACTGTAACTAATGAAGTACAGATGACTATAAAACTTCATCCTCATTCCAAACACTTTCCGGAACTGCATAACAACAGTTCGCGTTTTACTTTCTGTTTTGAAAAATCAGTTTGGCCCTTCTTCCTCAACACCATCGATATGACAAGTCCCTTGATATAAAAATTTTGTAATTAAGCGAAACTCCAATCGAAGCGAGCAGCCCAAACGGATCCAGGGTGCGAGCCAGTGATTGGGGCCCAGGGAGCAGAATCCCCTAGTTTCAGCTTCAAGTATTCTTTTCCTCTCAAGTTTTTCGCATTACACCGAAAAGAATAGAGATTTTGTTATTTTTTAGGAAAGTCGATTTCAATTTCAGGCAATCCAATTTCCAAAAAAATTGATCGACATGTTTCCTGGTATCAAGAAAAGGTGATAAGCTATCAAAAATCGTTTTCTGCTTTTATTCTCACAGATATAATTGATTGAAAAATCAGAAAAAAATAGTTGTATTGCTGGATCTCGCCTGCAAGTGTCTCAACCCACCCCAAAAAATTCATGCAAAGTTTTTTCAATTACCTACCGATTCTGATAGGAAATTTTACCAGAAATTGGATTGAAGAATTTTATCTTTTTTTTCATTTTGATTTGAATGTGAAATGTTGTGGATTATAGAAGATCGTATCACGCCCACAAATCGTTTAAAAAAAATTCAGCTTCAACATTTTGAAAATGTTCTTTTTAGGGGGAAAACTGAAGAACCTGATAACAACATTTCAAACGATTCGAGGTGTAGCGCTCAAACGAAACAAAATTGAAGGTTTTGGTTTGAATGGAAAACTTGGATTATTGATTTTTTTTATTTCTGATTTTTTTGGAATTTGCGATTAGGTAAGAAGTAGGTAGGGATTTGACAAAATTCACAACTATCAAAATAAGTTTTTTTAAACAATTTAGGATCAATGATCTGCAAAAACAACCAACAAAAGTATTTCCATTACCGATTCGAGCATATTAACGTGTTCGTATGCAAAAATAACCACCTAACAAGTACTAGTGTAGGCAAATTAGCCTCATTTTGGAAAATAAAAGAAATTTGGGGCGGTAAAGCTTTTATTGCGGAAAACTGTCGAGAGTGGTCCCCTGAGTAACCCCTAAAAAATACCACCCGCCAAACCCCTTGCTAACTTTTTTATGGGGGTTGCACCCCCAAAAAAATGGGGTTTCGCTTCTATCTTCCCTGGGTTTGATTTTGAGGTAAAAATAGCTCAGTACTTTTTTGTTCTACACTCAATTTCCAACATTTTTTGTATAAGAATTTTTCTTGTACGACCATTAGGAGAGGAGATAGAGGGTCCTGAAGGAAAGGGGTTTTGGGGAATATATTCAAAAATGTGATAATAAGTATAAAATCGTTGGTAAAACGTATGTTTGGACATGAAATAGTAGTATATGGTAGTATTGAGCAATTGGCGTTATTAAAAGTTCTTGACCTCCCCCCTGCCATGTGCCCCCCTCACAGCCAATATATTACGTATCCTGTAATGCGATATCAGATTCTTTCGTAGGTAGTTTTTTTTACTTCCTTTTATCACGTTTCTGCGAATTCTTCGAAGCAGGGGCGCAATCAAGGGGGTGGCTAAGGGGCTAAAAAGCCCCCAAACTTTTTTTTGTAATGTTTTGAATTTTCTGTTATGTAAACTTATAGGTACTATACAAGTATTTAGCTAAACGCGAATGTTACATACAAAAATCATCCCGAAACTACTGTCATTAACTTATTTTTGAAGAGGCAACAACTCATACGGGTAAATGGACGGCAGGGATCGTGCAGATTGAAACTTTTCTAATTTCTATACCATCCTTTACTACCCCTTAGTCTCATCGCAGAACTCGTTTGCGGCAAAATTTAGAGTAGTGGTTTTGAAAACGTGTTGATTTTAGTCTCCGAACAAGCGAAAAATAACTAAATTCTTCGAAATTGGTGTCTTCGAAGACGTTTCTTTAGCTCGGAGAATAGAGAAAAGTCACAGGGGAGCCAATTTTTCCAGATTTGGCTTCCCGTGGCTATTCTCTATTCCTCGACTAAAGAAATGTCTTCGAGGACCCTAATTTTCGAAGAATTTCGCAGTTTTGCTAGTTTGGAAGCAAAAATCAACACGTCTCAAAATCACTACCCTAAATCAACCCAACGAGTTCTAGGATGAGACTAAAAAGGAATGTATAGATAGAAAAAAAAATTCAATTTACACAATTCTTCCTTCATTTTACCTGTATGAGATGTTGATCCCCCGCTTCAAAAAATTTACTTCCAGTTGTTTCTGAATGCCCTTTGTATTCCGTTGTTTTGAATAAAATTCATTTTTATAATTCAAGGGGGGAAAAAATTTTAAAATGGCCCATGAAAATAGATAGTCACCAAGCCGAGTCTACACCCCTTAGAGCCGTACAGAGAAAATTTGGGCCCTAGGGGAAAATGTACAGTCAAAAAAAAGGTCTGCGATATTTTGAATGTCGATATCTGACGTAATTAGGCAAATTTTCCATTTGTTCTAAGGTCCTCACAGCAAAAAGACTACAATTTTCAACTTTTTAAAACCATGGCGAGTCCTAGCGAGCCCTCTAAAAAACGCAGGTCCCCCCTCCCCCGAGGTCTGCCCCTTACTTTTCTCATAAATTCTAGCCCCCACCAAAAAAGAGGTCTGGTTGCGCCCCCTGCTTCAAAGCGAAGCATAATGCATACCAATCATATGGTATTGATCGTCCCTTGTTCTGACGAAACCAGTTTCTTTAGAATACCCTCAACAGCTGTTCCTTATCTGTTTTTATTTTGGAAATCGAAATATCTCTAGTATATGCGTATATTTGGGTATTTGCAAACTGTGGTGCGTTATGAATGTGTGTTTTTTTGATAAAATGCCGTCATTAAACGATGAGTATTTTATATGTAATGAGCATGAGGTTGAGCGAGATACGTGCGAAGAAAAGAGTGAGGAGAGTGAAGTGGAGAGCGAGTAGAATCTTTTTTAATAAACCAATAAAAGCATTATTTGCACCATTTGTTTTTATTCAGCCGTGATAATATGATTAAGGGACAAAGTGTGGTAGGTACGTGGGGAGGGGGGGAAGAAGGTCAAGATTTTATTTATAACGCCAATTTACTCAATACTACTATTTAATGTCCATAACATACGTTTTACCAACGATTTTATACTTATTACCACCATTTTTTGAATATATTCCCCAAACCCCCTTTCCTTCAGGGCCCTCTATCTCCTCTCCTAATGGTCGTACAAGAAAAATTCTTATACAAAAAATGTTGGAAATTGAGTGTAGAACAAAGAAGTACTGAGCTATTTTTACCTCAAAATCAAACCCAGGGAAGATAGAAGCGAAAACCCGTTTTTTGGGGGAGTGCAACCCCCATAAAAAAGTTAGCAAGGGGTTTGGCGGGTGGTATTTTTTATGGGTTACTCAGGGGACCACTCTCGACAGTTTTCCGCAATAAAAGCTTTACCGCCCCAAATTTCTTTATGATTTCCTAATTTGCCTACACTATACGTACTTAATATTTATCTAACTTGTTAAATAACACGAATTTGCCAGCAATTCGGAATAGGTAATTCATAGACAAAACGCGTTAATTGAACGCATTTCATGGTATATATTTCGAGCTTTTATCGAAAGTGCTCGCTTAGCACACCCGTAATTTGACAGTTCGACTTATATCGTCATAAATACAGCCTAAATAAACAAATTTCGATACCTTTTTGGCCCACACGTAATCGAGACTTGAAACGATGTCCCTATCATCTGTCACGGTTCAGAAGTTATACTACAGACGATTATAACCGCGCAGTATTCCTTTAAATAATGTATTAGTTAAACTTCATAAGGTTGTTTTTGCTTCAATATAATAATATATCTAAACACGAAGACCCGGACTTAAATATTCCACGCAATGTTAAAGACCTTGAAAAGGTATCGAAGTTGACTGCCATAAGGTAAATGTCGCCGAATCCTCAACCAGTCTTCATGGTAATTTTTGTTTGTTCGCATGGTATCCGTATATAGTGAAAATTTTGTACTCGTATAACTGTGAACCATGGTTAAACCGACTACGTTGGTCATTTCGGGACTGATTGTAGCCGCTCTTGGTGTATTTATAGGATGGTTCGGATTCCCGATGTTGCTGAAATCGAAAATCACAGAGGTAGTAAAATGTATACTGTTCAAATCTATATTCATTGTTTGAAGCGAATACTTGACAGCTGAGTTTAATCTGGAGAAAAAAGTCTCATTTGTTGATAAAAGTTCATATTTCAATTGCACAACTTACATCGTTCAACTTCACATTCATTAATCATCTTATTCCTCAAGACTTTATTGAAATATAATCTAGTGAAGAGAATTTTTAGGTATTTACTTAAAGCCAGGCAAGAAATTTCATTTCTAAAAGTCTACAGGCATGAGTCTTTTTTAGAGTGTCCTCAGAGCTATATAATTTAAAGAAAGAAGCAGATATTTCTCTGTGGTTAGTTTATCGAACAGAATACAGCAGGTTCTATCATTATTTCAGTGATGAATTGAAATGAAATAAATCTTTTTCATAATCGCCGCAGAATACATCAGTCTTTAAGGTAAAATCGCAAGAGTCAGGCCTAAAAACGAATTAAACTTCATATTTGAAACAGCTACATGAGTTTTCCCATATCGATTTGCTTCCCAAAAGAGCATTCGACGATTTCAACAAATGGAGAAGAAAAAAACGTCCAGATGCCAACTGTATTTTATTTTGAACTGTTTTGGAACACAAATGTTTGACTAAAGAAAAAGAAAATCAAGAGATGATGATAATTTGAAATTAAGTACATCAAAATCAACATTTTAAATTCACCAGCATCAACTTAAAAATGGATATACCTATCTCACTGAATTTCAAAATTGGGAATTTGAAACCACTTCTAATAGATTTCTGCGAATTTTTTTCATTAGGCTCGTTGAAGAACCCCTCAAAATAAAAACAAAATTTCACAGGGAAATCATTTAAAATTGAAGCACTTATATCTTTTTGAATTTTTTAAACTTTTTTTGTCAGCATTAAATAGCCTAAAAATGTAATAGGGTCTGAAACCTCTTCATTCGATTTCTGAAGAAATTTTATGCGAACTTGAACACAAAAGTAAAAAACAAAATTTTGGTCCAGAGGTACTTTTTCCTGTGTTTTCGCAGATGTTAAACTATAATTGGTTGTTAATTAAAATTGATCTTTTCACACAGTTTTCGAAAATCGAAGAGAGGTTGGCCAAGAAGTTCAGTCGTAGATCTGGAAAAAACTTGGTAAAAATTCAACAATCCGAATTCGACCATTATCCCTGCTTTATCACTCTTAAACTTCAAATAAATTTTAAAAAATTGAAAAAAATTTATATTTGATTTTTTTGCCAAAATTAAATAATTTGAAACCCGTTTTAACAAGATGCCCCCCCCCAAAAAAAAACTAAATAAGTATCATTGGAATCCCTCTCTTCTCTTGTTTTCTAGGAGTACCTAAAACCCTCATTATTTTAATTTTCCGAAAAAATTGAAAAAAATTATTTTTGGAAAAATTTTTCTTAAAATGACTTTAGTATGAATACTTTAAGAAAAAAATTCAACGACCGTGAATTTCTATTGCTCTCTTATGATGACCATTTCAAAAAAAAATTTAAAAATACCTACTTACCTATATTCAGGTAAGTGAGTATGTACTTTTTTAAAATTGAAAAAATGATGGAAAATTGCAGCCGACGATTTTTTAGGGAAATTGCCTATTGTGCTATGACCAACTCAAGAAAAAGTATTTCAAAAGTAATTTTTTGATTTTTTGCAGAAAGTTTAAGAGACATAAGAAAAGTGACTTTATGTAATATGTACCTATTTCTGAAAAGTGGAATAGGGGTGAAAAGCAGGTGGTCAGATTTTAAAAACAATGGGGTAGGGGTAATGGTTGAGTCAGGGGGTAAAATTTTAACTAGATTTTTTCAATGTGTAGAAGTAGATACAACATCTTGGCTACCACCAACTTTAACTTTCAGGGGGGAAAGTGGAAAACAGTTCATCTCAATGTTGTGTATTCAGACTCCTATTATAAATCTCTTTGATTTAGATTAAGTAAAACAATTTAAGGCTGTACTTTAGTAGGTAAATGAGTATAAAATGAATAGGTAAAATGACAAACTTTTGCGAACGTATTTTACGGAACTGAATGAACGGATTTATTTCATTTTTGGATTAAGTTGTTCAGAAAGGTTAAAGCTATTCTGCTTTGATACTATTTTTCGAATAATCAATTACCTGAATTTACTATATTATTCTGAAGTTGGCAAATTTACGTCACTTTCACTTAAACATCATGCAGTTGGAAAGTAGTTTGGGAGAAAAAAAGACTTCAATGCAGAATTCACAATGATCTTATAAAGCTATATACAAAATTTTAAATAGATTCATTCATTATCAACTAAGTAATCTGTATTTTTAAAATGTACAATTACGTACTGATATTGACAGTGGCGTTGAGAAAATTTTGTTTTGTTTACATTTTTTAGTTGAACCATTTTCAATATAGGGGGCGTATCAATAGTTTTTACAAAAATCCTATTTAAGGATGGAAAGAATCATTCTTTTGATTGTTATCAACAATTTTCACCAAGATTGCAACAACAAACTTGGAAACTTATCAATTTGGATGCGAAATATTTTTGAAATTTGGAAATTAATTTAGAAGTAATTAATTATTAATAACGAAATGAAAATGAAAAAGTGCTACAATAGTGTACTTTCATGTATACATAGTACATACATACTAGGTGACGATTATGTAACTCAAAATTTAAGAATTTCGCGAGTGAGAACTTACGTTAGCATTAGCCGGCGCGGCGTTCTTGGGACCGATCTCGTATTTAATTATAAAATTTACTCAGAATCGGTGAAATAATCCACAGAAGTAGATTTGTTTGTTCGAATGTAATTCTAATAATTCAAAATTCACCATCTAGTTACAGCATGTGAAGTAGTTTTCAATCGCGACCAATGCGTGTGTGTCAGTATGGGTGTAGACAAATGAGGGGCTTAGTTCCAAAACTCACTTTTGCCAAAAAAAATCGATGTCGTTTTTTTTGCAGATTTCGATTCAGTATGAAAAACTGAACCAGAATCCGCAAAAAAAACGACATCGATTTTTTTTTGGCAAAAGTGAGTTTTGGAACTAAGCCCCTCAAATATTTCATTACTTTGGAATCTGATAACTAGAAGTGCCCCAAATTTCGAATAAAACCCCCTTCTATTTACCAATATTTATGAAAAATACCCCGAAAACTCGGTTTTTTGCCCCTACACCTGATACAATGGCCACGAACGATTTTTTTAATATACAATATTCGGATAGTAGAGGCCACGTCAACCCCGATTAATTGACTCGCTTCCGAGCTTCACACATCTTCAAGGGTATGAGTAGGAGGTGCCACAATATTCCTTTTTTCGAGGGTTCTTTAGAGTTTTTTACAATTTTATTTAATATTTTGTTCTCCGTACATAGGTAATATATTTACAGGATTTGAACCATTTAGATTTCCGGATATGGCAAGCCGACACCTTGACTAATAAATGTAGGTATTTGTGAAAGCTCTTAGAAGAGTCGTGATTGGCGATATGGGGGGGGGGGTGTCAAAATTTCGATAAATTTGTTGCTTTTTTAAATAGGTCCCTGATGCACTGTCTCTGTTGACTTATATATTTTGAAATATTCGATACTCTGTATTTGATATGACGTTCAACTTTTCGTATTTAATGAATCACCCCTTTGGATTCACTTGCACCCTAAGAAGGAGATGCTGTGTAATGAAAATAACGTATTTATTATGGCGTGTACTATGTTTAAATCCACATTTTTGAGGCCATCAAACACAAATTTGGCAATATATATACCGTATGTTTGGGAGCAAGGTGTAGGTAAGGTACTCTCTCATTTCGAATCAGTGAAAAATCACTAATAAACAGTCAGAATTGCAGCACAGGAAAAATCAGTGAAATTCACTGATTTTCAGTGATTTTTCACTGATTATTCAAAGAATTTCACAGATTTTTCAGAGAATTTCATAAATATCACTGAGTTTTCAGTGAATTTTCACTGATTTCCAAAGATTTTCTTTCACTGATTTTCTCCTGTGCTGCAATTCTGACTGTTTCTCAGTGATTTTCGGTAATTTTCACTGATTTATAATTGAGAGAGTAGGATGGGTGGATGGGACTGAAAGCAATATGGGTTTTTGAAGTAACACCATTAAAAAAGCACAGTTTGAAATAATTTTTACCCCTTCCCTTCCTATAGAGTCTAACCTCAAAATAAAAATTAATTGTCTGTTTCTATTTTTTTCTCAATTTTCAACCTGCTAATTCCGAGATGCTTGAATATTTTTTAACATTTCGCAAACGATTTCAGAAGTTTAATCTGGCATTGAAACGTGATATACCTATACGGGAAAATTTTCAGCAGTATTTTGTTATAGACCAGTCATTCTAGGATTTAACCTCCTAAAAATTCAATCCTGAATTTTTTTCGCATATTACGTTCGTAATGGTCCAATACAAAAACATACTAAAAATGGAGACCCTCATAACCCTTCGCTACCCCCAGGGGAAGGGTAAATGTTTGCTGAAAACCAGTTTTTCGTGAATATCTCCTTAAATAAGCCTCAAAATTGAAAAATAGTTTATGAACAATCTTGTTCTACGTGTAATTACCTATCAGAAGATTTTTTTCGGAAACACCCACTTCTTTGCCCAAAAATTAAGGGTGAAAAACGCCTATTTTTCCAACGATATTTTTGGAAATGATGGAAATACGAAGCTGAAAGTACCCAAAATTATACCAGTGAAGCATAATTTTTTCATACGTGCTGGTAGGGTATTCCAAAAAAAGTCACCGCAAGAAGTTTCAACTCCTACCGTCAATTATAGAAGAGGTTATTACTACTGCAATAACCTCCCTTATATGTAGTGTACTTACCGGTAGAGATTGAAATTCTTGCGGTGATTTTTTTGGAATACCCTACCAGCATGTATGAAAAAATTACGCTTTACTGGTATAATTTTGGGTACTTTTAGCTTCGTATTTCCATCATTTCCAAAAATATCGTAAATATTGGAAAAATAGGCGGTTTTCACAACTAAATGTTTGGGCAAAGAAATGGGTGTTTTCGAAAAAAAAAAAACGAACCTGTTTGATAGGAAATTACACGTAGAACATGATTGTTCATAACCTTTTTCCCATTTTGAAGCTTATTTGAAGACATATTCACAAAAGTTTCAATTTTATTTTAAAAATGCTGTAAATTGAGGTGTTTTTTACCCTCAATTGTTGGTCAAGGAAGTGAGTGTTTTTGAAAAAAAAAAAAAATCTGATAGGGAATTACACGTAGAACAAGATTGTTCATAACTATTTTTCAATTTTGAGGTTTATTTGAGAAGATATTCACGAAAAACTGGGTTTGAGCAGACATTTACCCCTCCCCTGGGGGAAGCGGAGGGTTATGGGGGTGCCCATTATAGTACGTGTTCCAGTGCTCATAAAATTAACTTCGCGGTTGTTACGAATAGGAAATATTCAAATTAGGGTTCAAGGTTCATTACAAAAAATTAATTTTCTGGGAAAATCAAGTCTAAAAAAAACTTGAACAGAACATAAATTGTAGAGCGTGAAATTTGCTATCGATAAAGTCCAATTCGTTTTCTCTTAGAAAGCTTAATTTTCGAGATATTTCCAATAAAAGATGAAAGTTGAACTTTTAATTAAAATATCTCGAAAGCTTAGCTTTCTAGAAAAAACCGATTAGACTCTGCGGAAAGGAAACTTTACGTTCCACAATTTAGGTTCTATTCATTTTTTTCGTAAAACCCTTCCTTTACCCAGAAAATTGACTTGAAGTGTCAACATAAATTTTTTTTATCAAAATGCACGTGTTCGATCCAAAAAAAATCTCGAGGTACAGCCTTAAACTTTTATACATTCGAACTCGTTTGGATGCCTTCAATCAAAGAATTTCATTAATTCTCGTATTTCACTGTTGATACTACTACAGTTTCATTAGTACAATTCCGAAAAAATATGGGAAGCGAAAACCTCTCCAGTAATTTATAAACTTTCTCCACATCAAAATTTCACAATTCTCGAAAAAAACACGATTTTGATTTTCTCAAAAATGTAAGATAGCTCATCGAAAGTTTTTCAAAAGAATTTGCATAATTCTACGCATTCACTAAATGTTTTCTTCATTTTTCATCGAATATTTTCACGTTGAATTTAGATATGATAAAATAACCAAAAATTAGCAAAATAATCCTTTTGTTTGAAATTTGTTATAAATATGTCTCAGCAGGCACGAAGCTATGCAAATGAAACCCTTCATTTTTTTTTTGCAGTTTTGAAAAATCATATTCGAATTATTTTGTTAATTTCTTTGAAAATGAACGTACGAAAAATGTTTGGAGTTTTGCAGGAAAATTATTTTTTCAAGAGTTATAACTTCGAAAAACCGTAAACTTAACCAAAGACGGCAATAAAACTTTTAGATGAAGACCTACATAACTACAAAATTGCTCAAATTTTTCCCATTTTTGAAAAATCCATCTTTGTATTTAAATAATTATTTTTTTTCGAGTGATTTCGTTGAAGCAATTTTTTAAATTATAGATGACTTGAAATTAAAACTTCATTAGTGAATTTGAAAATTTGTTAAATGCATAATTCTCATACCTACTTATTTCAAATGTACCTACTTAGATCGATGCAGAATCAAATAACTTATTACATTATTTTTTTCTCTATTTTTTTCCATCCAATTACCTAGATACCAACAATTGGATCATTAACCTAATGCAGATTATTTTTCAGAACGAAGCATTCGTTTAGTCAACAAATTACGTCTTCCTAAAAAGTAAAAAAAAAAAAAAATGGATACAATACTTTTTCACACACTTAGTAAATGAAAAAAGAGGCATTTCATCAAAAATATTTTCTTCCTCGGTAAAATTTAAAATTTAGCTTTCGTCAAACTCTACCTATTTTTAAAATTATACGTCCCGTGAAAAAACCGAAAGAAAGGTATTTTTAGAACAATTTGAAACCTATGTCATCATATTTGTCATTGAACAACATCGTCATTTTAGGGAAACAATTTTTATAATTTATAGGCTTGTTAGAAAATTCAAAAAAATATCATCCCATCGTTAGTGACGTTGAATGAACCTAATCACGAAACAAATAATGGTAAACAAGGCAGTATTACAGTGCAACGTTGCCAATGAACGGATATTTTTCACTTTAAAAAAAGGTGGAAAAAGATAATTACTTGCATTTTTGAATAATGAAAATGCGCGTAAATTGACCTATTTAGAAATTTGTTCGTAAATGTAGCTGCGGTGACGATTTTTTAATTCTTTGAAACTACCTACACATAAAAAACCTCAACTTTATTTATTTCGACATCCCATTGATATCTGGAAAGATTTAAAGGAAAACGCATTCCCCTGGAGATTATTCCTGATTAAATTTAGCCTATTTTATAAATTATTTGAACGAAACGAGGTGTTAAAAGATAGGTACATAAAATTATCATGCTAGTTTAGATGATGTTCTCAAGAGAACGAATAATTTTTATTTAATTTTTTCGACTTAATTTTCGAAACAACCCTTGAAACATTATTGAAAAATCGATTCCTTGATGATTTAGTCGGTGGATACCGAAATTGTATGAAAAATGGTACCAAATTACGTCACTTTTTTGATAAACACGATGAGAACGCTGGTAGAAACTTCCATGTTTTTTATTTTGATCAATTTCCATTGTTTATATCCCTAACGATGTATCCGTGCCGTAACATGGACTAAAACTTATTTACTATCTCTTGGAATAGGTTTTTCCCACAAAGTAATGCGTTTCTAACGAGCTGCATAATTGCCATCCATAAGCTTCAACAGCAGAACGTTTCTGGAAGGGAGCAAGTGTTAAGTTTTCTATCGTAAATTTCGCAAGAAACCCGGCAGAAAAAAAATTATCGAAGGGAACGCGGTAGAAAGCAAAGATTTCATTCTGTACAAAAATAGAATAATTTAATCAGTTTTGCAAAATAATTTAAATAAAGTATACGTTTTTTGGAAAAAGAATCAAAACAAGATTATAAATACCGGGTAGATCATTGATTTTATTAAAATTAACACTATGGAAAATTGAAAACAGAAATGGTGACAGGATGGAGTCAAAAATATGGCAAAAATTGAAATTTAAACTGCTACAATAAAATTAAAAAAAAAATGCCCAATAAAATGTTACATGTTTTTTTTTTTAATGTATTCATGCACGCAGCATTTCTAAATAATATTCTGAATTTCCGACAATATTTAGTCTCTCACGTATTCATGAAAAATATTCCCCAATACTTGAATCTTTACTCATCTCATATTTGAGTAAAATAAATGTGATTTTTAAACGTCGACAATTGGACTGGAATTTAAACCGAATGTACAGAAGATACCTATCAAAAACGTTTACTTTTTGATTTTTTTCGAAAACGAATCTAAAATATGAAACAGTTTCATTTTTTTCAGTTTCCCTTTGATACGAGGGATAAAATCGGATATCCTTCATCTCGACTATTAAAAAGAGGAGTACAAGAAAATGTGAAGAATTAAATTTCTTTTGCGTTCTAAATTACAACTTTAACAACTTTTCGCATTCAAGTCATGTTCGAACGATGGCACATTGTTATACATTCAGAGACCGTTTTAGGGTAGTAGGAAATTATATCTAGGTATCAAAAGACCTGGCAAAAATGTTATCCCTATTCTTATCTCTTCTCACTCAGCCCTAAAATCCAACTATGTTCAAACAATTAAAAAAAATTGAAAATCAAACTTTTTGAATTTTAACCTGTTTTATGATTTTAGGCTGAAGTAAAATTTTTTTCAGCGCGTTTTTTCCGGGACGTTTTAGGCATATTGACATTTTGTTTGACTTTTAAAAATTTGAGAAATTTTGAAGTAAACTGATATAATAACATTTCATTACTCTTTTTTTTGCAGGATGTTTTAGACATATTGATAGGTATTATCATTTCTAATCATTTTTTGCCCAATTTCGGTTTTTTAATCAGGTATTTTTTCATTTCTTGTTATAACCATATGCGGAGATGGGGCATGGGGGGGGCTTGAACCCCATGTTGAATTGCCCCCCCCCCCCACACACACACACACACACACATTTTCGTGTATACGTTTCACAAAAAAAATCGCTCACAGCTAATTTTTAAGGGATAAACTATTAATATAATGATGAATTTCATGCTTTTTTCAGCTACTAAAATGTTTTTTTTTTTTATGAAGAAAATAATAAGGTGCTCTGCTTACATGTAATCGATCGTAAATGATGCACAATTATCGATTGTTGAAACAGATTATTCACGTTTTTTTTAAATTCACGTAAGATGACTGATGACACGTAGCTAGCTAGCTACTTACCAAATAATATAAAACCAATGATTCAAGTGATTTGAGAACCATAAATATTATTCTAGGGCAGCCAAATTTGGAGAAATTTCCTCTTATCTCAAAAACTTGGGAAAACAATCCAGGTGATTTTCCGGGAAATCTTTTTAAAATTATTCGTGGATAGATTACAGCGTGAAACAAGATCGGGTATTTTGTTTATCGTGTCGAAAATTTTACTCAAAAAGAGAAAAATTTCGTTAAAAATAGGAAAATTTTCCGACTTTTTAAGAAATTTTTTTCAAAAAATTTGTAAATCTTGTAATATGCTTAAATGGTGAATTTTGTTGTAAATTGTCAGATTTTCAAAAATGTGCCAATTTTCAACGAAATTTGCCGACTTTTTGAGAAAATTTCTCAGCAGGTTGAAAAAATTTTCTGCAAACTTGTACTAAAAAGCACAAATTCTTATCATATAACAAAAAGATACGAAATTTCGAAAATCACAAAATTTCTGCACCAAAGAAATGAAATTTTTTCAAACAACAAACTATCAAAACTCGAATCATATTCTTTCTGAAAATCATCAAACTTTCAAATCTTAGCCTTCGCTTCGCTCGCGGGCATAAGAAGGTTATTTAAAAGTGAAAGGTTGAGAATTTCGTCTCCATTTCAATACTAAAATTTGATTTTAAAAAATGAAGAAATTCAACTTTTGGATTATTTTTTTCAAAAATTTTCGCCCTCGCTTCTCTCGGACTCGATGAATTTATACAATGGACAAGTTGCACGAATTTTTTTTTTGAAAAAAATCATGAAAAATCGAAAGTAGACATTAAAAGATGAAGATTTAAAAAAAAAGAAAGAAATTTGGTCCATTAGAACTCTCGCAACGATTTTTTGAAAGTTGCGTTTTCTGGTAGTGTTCAAAAACGGGGATGTGGTAAAATCTGGTAAGGTGACGTCACACCATGAAATTTATCGCGAAAAATACTTGGCTGATTGGCAATAATGAAGCGGTTTGAATTATTATACGTATTATTGAAGTTGTTGATAACTACTATCTGTTTTTAATATGCCCAAACTCAAACACGAATCTCACTGTATTGTTCCATATTGTTGGAATAAAAGGAAAAATGATAAATTCCTTTTTTCGTCCCCTGAAAACCTGAAATTACGGAAACAATGGTTGAAGGAGATGAATTGTTTGCATAGGTATTCTTCCAATACACGATTTAGTGTATGTGAACGTGAAGATCATTTTGATGTCAGTAAATCATAATTACGTAGTATTTTATCAATGTTTCATTAAAAAATCATCACATTTAGGCAGTGAATTATCAAGGTTAAATAATTTTTTTAGCTACCGAACGATCTCCAAAATTACTCGCGATTTCTTCTTGGGCGTAAGATTTATACGAAACATAAATTAAAACGTGATGCTGTCCCTTCGAAATTTGTTATGTGTGGGGAAATCTTGAAACCAAATGAAGCCGATGACATTATTAATTGTGAAGAGGTAATCACTGATGTAGATAAGTTGCAAAATAGTGAAAACATTACGTTTTACGAAGGTTTGCAGTGCAATCTCGTTCCTCTCGCACATGATAAAATTTTGCAATGCGATTTTGCTCCTATTCCTATTACACCTCAGAAACGGAGTAAATCAATACAAACATCAAACAATTTTTTTACGAAAGATGCCACCCTTACAAGAGATGTCGCCCTTTCACCCATTATTTTTGAATATGCACCTACATTTGATATTTCTATAAGCGATGATAACGACGAAAACGAATGCGCGAGTGCGCGCCACGCCGCGAATTATTATAAAATAAACATTGCATGGTGTGACGTCACCTTACCAGATTTGACCACATTCCCGTTTTTGAACACCACGAGAAAATGCAACTTTTAAAAAATCATTGCGAGAGTTCTAATGGACCAAATTTCTTTCTTTTTTTTTTAATCTTCATCTTTTAATGTCTACTTTCGATTTTTCATGATTTTTTTCCAAAAAAAAATTCGTGCAACTTGTCCATTCATTCTCAAAATGATGGTATGAACGCTCTTTCCTTCCATCGATTTTTGTTATTGAAAAAAGGTTAGATTAGTAAAAATATCGAAATGGTAAGGGTAAAAACATTTCTGGAGTGTCAAAAATGAAAATTTTCCCCTTTTTTAACTGGGGCTCAAGGCCCCCCCCTCGTTACGCTCCATCTCCGCCTAAGGTTATCACTGATACTTCAAAATGACACAAAACAGAAATTTTTCGATGATAAATTTACACAAGACATCGGAAGTCTGAAAATTGAATCGGTTTTTGTATCTATTGGTGTTGTTAATAAAATTTACCATTCGGTTTCAGTATCGGATTGGCTTCTTTTCATTACCTTTTTTATTTTCGGAGTTTTCGTGTTGGTTTTTGGTTTCGGAATCGGTTATGTGGTTAATATAAAATTGAAGACCTCACGGGAAGAACGGGTTAATTGAGGGTTTTTTCAAAAATGACTTTTTTGTGCCATTGTGTACAATAAACCATGTACTTTTATGTGGTTTATATGAAAAATGTCGAACTTTTCAAATTTTGTCAATAAAAGCAAAAAAGAATTTTCAAGAAATTAAAAACACGGAAAGAACGGGTTAACTACTCTAAACAAAGAAAAAAATGTGCAAAAAGCTGATTTTTGTTTTTTAAATAGTTGATTTATTGTTGTGAACATGAAAAAAAAAATCATAATTTAACAAAAGATAACTCATAGGTGGAAAAAACTGATTAATTTCAGAGAAAAAATATGTTAATTTCAAGAAAACACGGAAAGAACGGGTTAACTGTGTCACTTCACGGAAAGAACGGGTTAATTGAGGCACTTACACGGAAAGAACGGGTTAACGTCTCAAAATGTTGTTCAAACACGTAGTATGTTGAGCGACTTTGAAGCTTTTGAAAAACTTTTGAGCAATATTTGCCGATGTAAAATGATTCTAATCGACATTTTGAAAGTAATAAAATCAAAACGAAACTTGAAAATCCATTTTTATTCAGTTCCACTTCAACATTATCTTTAAAACGTTCTCCTGCAAAATTCATAAAATTTCAGTTAACCCGTTCTTCCCGTGAGGTCTTCAATTGGAATTCCCTCAAATTACTTTACAGGGGTGCTTCTAACACAAATGAGATTTTGGTTTCCTCCAAAAATTCTCCGGAGGAGTAGGCTTTGATTTCTTATAAGTAATAGTTAAAAATTTAAAATGATTTTGAAGCAACTGAGAAAAATTTTTCAACTTCATGAAATGTGATAATTTATAAGATTCGAATGAATATAGTGAGTGGTACCTAATTTTTACCTACGACTAAATCCATCCGGATGTGCTTCAGGCACGAAAGTACAAAAATATCTATATAGGTATGTACTCCGAACGACTGAATCGTTCTTTTTCAAAGTCCTTTTGATTTTACACTCTAAATTTTCAAACTCTGAATCTTATCTTTTTCCTCAAGAGTCTTCAAACTCCGAAATTTTAATCTTATCAACGTAAATTATTCAAATCGTAAAATTTTTTTCTGAAAATTTTTTAAAAATGTAGAATTTTTTTCTCAAAATTTTTCAAAAATGTGACCTCCCAGGAAGAAACCGACCTTCGGTCCGAAAAAAAATTTAAAATAAAAGTTTCTCAATCAATCCAAAACAATGATTATCATTTGTTTTGGATTGATTGAGAAACCTTTTTTTTTTTTATTTTTTTCGGACCGAAGGTCGGTTTCTTCCTGGAAGGTCAAAAATGCACTATTTTTTTCAAAATCATTCAAACT
>JAVBJF010000943.1:0-27684 GCA_033439095.1 Pseudococcus viburni
CGTTCGCCAATTTCTTGTATTTTAAAAATTCGTTCTGAAATTTTAATTTGAAAAATTAATTCCAGAAGCTGAAATTCAATAGGGTCGGTGTTCATCTAGCCATATTTTGAATCAATCTATATACTTTCACCTCGAAATTTTACTGGTTCGAAAAAAATCCTTGTTATGTCCTCTCGAGAATTTAGAACTAATTTGAATTACATTATATTTGCCAAATACTTCATTGATAAAAATTTCTTCCATTCTCTACATCAAACCATCTTACATCTACAAATAGATTCACTGCGAATCTTTCGTTTCAGCTATTTAATCAGACTTCTCGAAAATCCATGCGGAGATAGTCCAAAAGGGATCAATTACGTCACCTTACTAATTGGCGGATTACTGATATGGGCTTTTCTATACACCATACTTCCCGAAGAAGTCCAACCACCTGGAGGGCAACTCTTCACATTGATGGCATTAATGATTCTGAGTCAATTTTGCGGATGGTTAATTTCATTTTTGCACTTGCCACCTTTACTGGGAATGTTGCTATGTGGAATAGCTCTGAGAAATACCGGGTTCTTCCATTTAACTGGCGTTTATACGGAAATAGTTGTGATCATAAGGTATCTATCTCGTTGAAAAATAACATTTTCTCTTCAAATTATCACTGTACCTCCTTGACGATTTAAATATTTCCAGATCTATATCATTGGGGGTAATATTGCTCAAAGCTGGTTTGGGTTTGGATGCATCTGCTCTTAAAAGACTCAGTTTCGTCGTTGCTCGTTTGGCTTTGGTTCCTTGTGGTAGAAACAGGGAATTGAAACAGATCCATTGGTTTGGGGTGTGGATAGGGATTGGCTCCTGGGTAAATGCCCATGGAATTTGAGATGCATTTTTTTGAAAATTTGGGGATATTAAGGGGGAAAATTTTTTATAGTTTCACGTTGGCCTCAGTCAGTCCTGCTGTTGTGGTACCTTCTTTATTGATCCTCAAAGAAAAAGGCTACGGTGAAAATAAAGGAATATCTACGTTGGTCATTGCTGCCTCAACTATTGATAATATTACTTCGATTTCCGGCTTCGGTGTGATTTTAAATATGCTCTTTTCTCAAAGTATGTGGTCAAAGGTGACTAAAACGCTGTGATCCATTGTGACCTGGACTACAAAAAAGTACCTATGAATGAAAAAATCAATTTTTATTTTTTTGATCGAAATTTACAAAAAAAAGAACGTTTTTTTCAATGAAACAAACCTCAGAGCTCAGTACAAAAATTCAAAAAAAAAAAAAGACATTTCAATGAAAGTTAAAAGATAAAAGTTGAACTTCGAAATTTCGATTGAAATATCTCGAAAAATTAGCTTTCTACAAAAAAATTATTGTACTTTTCAGAAAGGAAGTTTTATGCTCTACAATTTATGTTCTATTCATTTTTTTCGTAGAACCCCTTTGTTTACTTAGAAAATCGACTTCAAGTGTCAAAAGTCATCAAAAACTTTCAAAAAAAATTCAAATTGTGAAAATTGTTTTTTCAAGAAGTTGGTTTCTGTTGTGAGGTACCTTTTCGTAGACCAGGTCACATATTTTATGTATTTGTTGATTCGGACTTGTTTTTAATAATTTTTTTCCTCGTGTATGGTCGTAGAAAGTCTGTTATCGAACATTATACAAGGTCCTCTCGAAGTCCTTATTGGTATAGTCGTTGGATTAGCATGGGGTTTCATTTCAGCATGTATTCCTCATCGTAATGAGGTAAAAAAATCACTTTCTTTTTAAATTTACGATTAGAAATCCAAAATTTGTGGATTCGAATCCATAAGCGCACCTAAGGGGAGGGCTCAGGGGGCTCGAGCATCCCCCTTTCGGCTCATCAAGGAGATTTTTCATCATAAAATGTCAAAAAAGAACTGAAATTTTTTCAATTTTCGTATTTAAGATGTATTTTTTGCATGAAAATATTACTTTCTAAATCTAAATCAGTCAATTTTGGAAAAATTGGTATGTATATCTTTTTTAATCTCAGTAAATTTCCAATTTGTCAGAAAAAATCAGTAATTTTTTACTGAAGATTCAAAAAAAGCAGAATTTTACCAAATTTTACTGATTTAAAATTGGATTGGCGTCTCTTCCAAAAAACAATAAGTATTGAAAATATCCCAGCTACGTCACTGAAGTAACAAATTACTCAATTTTTTCAATGAATTCTGCCCCAATTATTTTTGGGAAATATTTTTTTGCACGCCAGAATAGGGTGTCATCACGACAAGCATTTGCACGCCCAAAAGAGTTGTCATCCCGACAAGCAATCACACAGTTTCACGCCAGATTACAGCACGACGGTAAAGTGTTTAGGAACGACGGGGGGACATGTATTACAAGATAAGCGGTCAACACGCCGAAATAATATTTTACACGACGAATCACTGAAAATTAGTGAGTTCCACTGATTTTTCCTGTGCTGCAATTCCGACTGTTTTCCAATGGATTTTCATTGATTCGGAATGACAGAGTATGAGCAGGGAAAAAGTCAGCTTTGGCTAAAATCTCCAGATCAACTCGAAATTGATAGCTTGGGGGGGGGGACGTTTTAGGGTACAAATTTTTTTAAAGATTTTCATTTAATAATTTTTTACCGTTTTTACTTTTTTTTTTTTAAATTAATGTACTATCTCATTCCGAATCAGTGGAAAATCACTGATAAACAGTCAGAATTGCAGCACAGGAAAAATCACTGAAATTCACTGACTTTCAGCGATTTTGACTGATTATTTAAAGAATTTCACAGACTTTTCAGTAAATTTCATAAATATCACTGAGGTTTCAGTGAATTTCATAAATATCACTGAGTTTACCAGCAGCGAAAAGTGTTCCACTAGGGCAAAAATGGAAGAGGGGTCGACCTTCAAAAGCCACGAAAGCATTGCTTGTACAGTAGAAATTAATTTAGTATTTTTCTTTTTTTTTGTCACTAAAATTTTTTTTGTTGCTCAAACAGCATTTTTGGAGCTAAATAGTGATGTCGTGAATTTTATTTTATCGGTGTTCAAAGTAATATAATGAAGTGATTTTTTTAATCTGTCGTGCAATAAATTATCTCGTCGTTCAAAAAATGTGAATTCATTACGCAGTCGTGGTATACCTTTTCGTGCCGTGAAAAGTGTCTACACTCGTCGTGATGACACCCTTTTTCGTCGTTGCTTAAAATCATACCCATTATTTCTTCGGTTCAGCCCCTCCCTTACATAATTTCTGGGTGTGCTTATGTTTGAATCACAAATTTTTCGTGACCGAATCTTGCACATATTATCCTCTTTTAGATAAATCGGTAAATTAGCCGATCTGCCTCATCCATTATTGATCAGGATTAGATTAGGCAACTGCTTGTACGTCAAATAAGTTGCTTAATTTCTGGCTGTTGAAAATTGCTTTTCGATTGCTGATGATATCGCAGGCATCATACCAGGTCACTTTTTTTTAGGGTGTTTGTCACTTTTTTCGACTTTGGTCACTGAAAGTCACTTTTTTCGCATTTTCAATGAAAAATTCAAATTTTTACGTAAAAATTGCTATTTTTCAAAATTCTTGAAAAAAAATTGAAAGTTGATACTTATTGATTTTTCAAAAAAAATTTCCCCCAAAAAAACTGTAAAAAAAATTCCCCCGAAAAAATCGAATTTTTGGTTACTTTTGGTTACTTTTTGGTCACTTTTTGGTCAAAAAAATTCACTTTTTTTCTTCGAAATTTCGCTATGATGCCTGATATTGTGATTTGAGAGGGTGGCTACAGAAAAATATCCTTCAAGTGGGAGACCTCCCAAAATTTTTTTTAGTCTCACCCCCAACTTAAAAAAAATGGAGCTGGAGGATTTCTAATCAAGGACTTTTTTGAAAAAACACGAGTTTTTGCCATTTTTGGACAGTGACACGTGTTGAGAACTTCAATCAGCCCTTGAAAATGTGCAAATTGATTTTTTTCACCTTTCTAAACCATTTACTTTGAAATTGAATATTACTTCTCACCCATGGGGGGGGGGGGGAGTTTAAAATTTGCAGGTCACGAATTTGAAGATTTTTTAGATTTTTACCAAATTCAATTTGCTCACTCAAACACTTCAAAATCGAGCTAAAAAATTATTTTTCAATAGGTACCTACAATAATTTTTGATGAAATTTTCCAAAAACTTTTCATGGCAATGTTGCCAACTGCACTTTGATTTTTTCGACTTTCATAAAATTCAGTTCAAGTTGATCTTTCAGTGGTTTGAAAAGCAGGTAAAATTTTTTTTGGCCATTAAAATAAATTTAAATAATTTTTTGAAGCAGTACTGTCTACTGAAATGTTATGAGAATTGCGTGAATCAAAATGCAGTAGATAGTACAGCCATACAAATTATTTAACAAAAATTAAATTTGGTGACCAGAAATAATTTTTTGAGATGTTTGAATGAGCAATTTGAATTTGGTAAGAATAAAAAAATCTTCTAATTCGCGTTCAGCAACTTTTCGACCTCCTCGTTGAAAGCCAAAAGTGGTATCTAAGGTTATTGGGGCGTAGAAACTGAAATCATCTCTATTTAGGGAATGGTCGAGGTTCCTAGTTGGTAGTGATTCCGGATCAATTTCCCGAAAATAAAAACTCCGGAGAAATGTATTCCTGAATCTATTTTCCCGAATGAAAATTTTACCATTTTTTCTGCCCCCAGGGAGAGGGGAGAATTGAATTGAATTTTTTACCACAACAAACGAAGAAAGAAAAAAACCCTTAAATTTTATTTAAATAGTTGTTCGGCCGGGGGGGGGGGGGTCAATGCTTTTGATTACGTATATTTCTGTGGTTATTTTGATCCCAGCTTAAAATTTGATCTTCGGGGTTTGGGAGGTGGGCCTAAAATTGAAAATTTCTTGACAGTATCGACTATCGAGTGAGGTATTCACCTAAATAGGTGTTTTCATCTTCCACCCATTTTCTGAATTATTTCGATCAGATGCAAAATTGACCCCGAGAAGGCAGGGTGGGGCAAAAATTGACATTTTTTAATTTTATTGAGTGAGATATCGAAATCCTTTTGAGCTTTAGCCCATAATATAAATTTGTGAAAATACTCCGAAATAAAAAGTAATTTTCAATTTCTTTTTATTCGTGAAAATAGATTCGGAAAATAACTTCTTCAGGAATCCGGTTTGAACGCTATCCAAAAATTGCAAAAAAATCACGTTTTTCTCGAAAATGACTTCACTTTTAGGTCCTTTTAATTATTTTTGAACCTAAAATTGAAATAAAAATAATTATGAAAATAAATATCAAATTGGTTAAAAAAATTAAATTATTGAATTTATTATTTTGGAATTTATTTTTAATCTAGCTCTGCCTCTGGGCTGGAGATTCTTATTTTTTTGGGAGGTCTCCCACTAAAAGTAACCCATTTTTCCAATTTTCGTTAAAATTCAGAATCTATTTTTATTTCTCCTCCTAACTGCGGAGCCAAAAAAGAAAACATGTACCTTTCATTTTCACAAAATATGTCGATTTTGTAAATCTTTTTTTCATAAAATTTTATCGATGTAATTTTATGGCTAGCGAGAATGAAATATTGTATCTGTCGATCAGAATCATTTGGTCCTGAAACGAACGATAATGGTTGGAGGAGGCGGACTCGTATGTGTTCTGGGAGGCCAGATGATCGGTTATTCGGGCTCAGGACCATTGGCAGCCATAATTTCATCATTTTTGGCATCTCTCTGCTGGAAATGGCAAGGCTGGTCGGGTACTCGCGTGAGTAAAATGCCACATTGAACCGAATCAGTATATTTTTGATTTTTCCCGCATATCTGATGGCAATTTATTTTCTCAGAATCCAGTTGGAGATATTTTTGGCAACACGTGGCTCATTCTTCAACCCTTGTTCTTTGGATTAATTGGAACCGAGGTGAAATTCTCCAATATTGATGTTGGTTTACTTTGGCAGGGAGTCGTAGTTATAGGATGTGGTTTGATTGTAAGTTTCACTCAATTTTTGTCCCCTTCCCACTTCTCCGGGTTTAAAAATGAATTTTAATCAACTTTTACGTACATTCTTTAGGTTCGTTCAATTTCATGCAGCGTTATGTTACTCGGCGCTAAATTGAATCTAAAAGAAATAATTTTCGTGTCTTTGGCTTGGTTACCAAAAGCAACAGTCCAGGTGAGACCACTGTTGACTAAATGTTACGTGATTTCGAGAAAGGGAGGGGTAAGCTGTAAAATCTATTTTTTGAGAAAACGTAGGTAATTACTTAGTTCTTTTTTCGAAATTTCACAACTTTCAGATTGGCAATTGTGGCTTTTTTTTTAGGCTTTTGACCTTTTGGCCAATTTTTTTCACGATCAAACTGAATTTAAAATTTAAAAAAAATTCATTATTTATAGATTTTTTGGGACTGAGGCATTTTTCAAGCCATTTGAGAAGATAATGCGACCCTCGGGTTTAATTGTAAAATTTCCTACGACAATCGGATTTTTTTGAGGAATTTGGGAGGAAGGTTCAACTTTCAAACCATTTTTCTTCTATTTTTCAATCAATATTGTAAAAGAATATGAGAAAAACCAAGAATTACACAAGTCGACAAATAAAAAAGTTCTGTGTTTCAGTTTTCATGGCCAAATTCTGATTCTAGACATCGAAATACACCAATATGCCTTAGGGTGGGCCGAAAAACCAAAAATTTTGATTTTTGAAAAGTTACCCCCCCCCACAAAAGTTGTTGGCTGGATAGACTAGAAAAATAAAATGAAAATTTTCAAAATCGATTCATATCTTCCGATCGCGCAAGATCCTTCAATTCTTCAAAAATTGTCAAAA
The DNA here is from genome assembly GCA_033439095.1 of Pseudococcus viburni. Taxonomy (NCBI): domain Eukaryota; kingdom Metazoa; phylum Arthropoda; class Insecta; order Hemiptera; family Pseudococcidae; genus Pseudococcus; species Pseudococcus viburni. The sequence continues at coordinate 6,830 of JAVBJF010000943.1, forward strand.
AATCAAAATTTCAAAAATTTCGAAAAAATTTAAAATTGACTAAAATTAATTTTAGAGCTTCTGTAGTGACTATCTAGACCAAAAAGCTCATTTTTTGAAAAAATCAGTGTTTTATAACTTTTTTCAATTTTTTTCAGAGGTGAAGAACATGAGAAATTTAAATAAAAACTATAAAACATGGAATTTTTTCAAAAAAGTTGTGCTTTTTGCTTTAAATAGGCCCTAAATAAGCTCTAAAATTGATTTTGATGAATTTTGATTTTTTTTTTAATTTTTAAAAATTTCTGAAAATGTTGAATTTTTGACAATTTTCAAAGAATTGAAGGCTCATGCGCGATCGGAAGATATGAATCGATTTTGAAATTTCTTATTTTATTTTTCTGGTCCATCTTGCCAACAACTTTTGTGGGGGTAACTTTTCAGTTTTTCGGCCCATCCTAATATGCCTTATTCGTGGCTTCCAAAGTTTGCTTGGGGGGGGGGGGGGGGCAAAAATGCGATTTTTCAAGAACAAAACACACGGATTTGAGAAAAATTTGAAAAAAAAATTTAATTTTTTTTTCGGTGCAATCTTATGGAAAATTTTACGCTGAATCGAATGCCACAAACCGCAGACCTCTATCTCTTTTAGAAAAAAAGTTACAGCTAAAACTTTCCTAAATTGTGTGAAAAAATCGCAGTTTTTTCGCCCTGCTCACCGAAAAGTGAGATTTCTGAGAAATCTAAGCGTTTTACGACCATAATGACCATGACAAAAGTTGTAGAGAATTAAATTTCCTATCGGATAGGTGCATTCAGATTTTTCCGAGAGGCGTAGTTTTCGAGATATTCTCGTGTAAAGTTGAACATTAGTTGAGGCAATTGAGAAAAAAAGAGAAATGAAGCAATTTTTGGCTGTCAAAAGTGTTACAGCGAAAAATTGTGGAAGGTGACTAACCTCTAGGAGTTACCACGACCTCGTGCTGATTTTTTTATGAGGGCACCCCTTCCCCCTCCTCCTTCCAAAACGAAGAAAACCGCTATGGATGGTTAGATTTCTTCCAGGAGTCAACGTTTTCGAAGCTTTTGAATAGTGAAATTCTCGAATTTGCTTGTGCAGAAACTCTTGCAATTTTTTGGATAAAAATGAGTGATTGTTATACAATTTTATTATGAATTACAATCAATACCCATGCAAACGAAACTTCATTTTACAATTTTAGACGCGCAGGAATGTTATTGGTGCAGTTGTGAGGTAAAGCATTAAACCTCCTTTCCAAATGATCGCGCGAAACATTTTTTCCGGGCAAAAATTGTAGGAAATTAAACGTAGAATAAAAAAATTACTGAACAACTTCTTTGGTAAAATCAAACCCTGGAGATATATTGGGAAAACCCGTTTTTGAAGGAGGAGGGGGGAGGGCGAGGTGTCCTCATGAAAAAATCAGCACGAGGGCGTAGTAACTCCTAGAGGTTAGTCACCTTCCACAATTTTTCGCTGTAACACTTTTGACAGCCAAAAAATGCTTCATTTCTCTTTTTTTTCTCAATTGCTTCAACTAATGTTCAAATTTACTCGAGAATATCTCGAAAACTACGCCTCCCGGAAAATCTGAATGCACCTACCCGATAGGAAATTTAATTCTCTACAACTTTTGTCATGGTCATTATGGTCGTAGAATGCTTAGATTTCTCAGAAATCTCACTTTTCTGCGAGCAAGGCGAAAAAATGTGATTTTTCCCCATAATTTAGTAAAGTTTTAGCTGTAACTTTTTTTCTAAAAGAGATAGAGGTCTGCGGTTTGCGGCATTCGATTCAGCGTAAAATTTTTCATAAGATTGGATCAAAATTTTTTTTAAATTTTTGTCAAATCCGTGTGTATTGTTCTTGAAAAATCACATTTTTGGTCCCCTCCCCAGCAAACTGGACAAAAAAATTATTTTTCCCTTCATTAGATACATAAAAGCAACCCAAATTTCGCAATCGGAACCCAAACACAAAAATCGTGTCGACTTGTGTTATTTTTTACAGCTTACCCCAACTCCCTGTTTTGAAAAATCACCTCAAATATTTCGGCGATTAGTCCCAGTGACGGTTTTTGCTTTGGGAAGTCTTGTGTACAACTTTTCGTATATTCGCAGGCTGCTCTCGGACCTTTGGCTTTAGACATGGCCAGAAAAAATAATCTATCTGAAGTCATTCCTTATGCTGAAAATATACTCACCATCGCCATTCTATCTATCATTATAACAGCTCCACTCGGTGCTGTTGGTATTTCCATCGGTGGTCCAGCACTTCTCACTGTCGGTAACGAGCAATCGAATAGAAAGCATACAAACGATGCGGACGTCCATGTGACCAAAGATGAAGAGGGGGTGTAAATTACCATTATTTGAAGTAGAACGGAGTTTTCAATGAACCTGTAATCGTGTGTACTTAATAATGAATATCTGTGATATCTGATTTTTTATGTGATATCATAATTTTATACGTTTCTTGAAATTATTATACATATCTTTTTTGTGAAGGGATATTCTCGTTTCGGTGCGAAAATTCAATTTTGAGAAAATTTTTGAAAATGGGTAGATGAGTAGTAAGGTAAATTGAAGGAAAACTATTCCCACGATTTTGACCAAGTTCACGAACGAGATTCATTTTTGAAACGACGATCCATCGTAAAAAATTTGGTTCCTTAGCTTGAAGAGGGCGGATCTAGGAGTCCTCGAAATAGGGTCATTATCGAAAAAATCACATTTTTTTTCTTGAATTAGCTTCAATTGAAATAGTCCAGGAAAAAGGAAATGAAGCTAAAATGGTTGAATAATTCGAATTTCCAGTTTTCTATGTACATCTCTTTGAATAATTGATAGCTCGATTCTCTACCACTCTTAAAATGGAAACTGCTCGTTGAAAAAAATCGAGATTTCTGAGTTTTTGAAAAATGAATTGGCCTCCTCTTAAGAACTAAAACTTGATCTAAGTACTTGATATTCAAACGTTGATAAACATTAGTTCCTATAATGTTGATAACATTATTTCGACAAAAAATTGAAAATTTTGCATTTTAGAGTTTCCAACTTGACCAAATCGTTACATAGCTGTCCTAAAAAAGATATTTCGCGAGAAAGTGAAAATTTTCTGGTATTTTGGGGCGGTTTTATAATCGAAAAACTCTGTTTTTTGTCATTTTAGTCAAAAATGTCCAACTTTGGGAAGCGATGTCTCAGCCCCCTGAGGTCGAGAGGCGCTGAAATTTTTTTAAGGAGTACTTCTACACTTAAATAACCCTCCGCGTGAATTTAAGCGAAATCGGTGCAAAAATATTATTTTTTGAAATTGGCCCCCTATAAACCCACTCCCCTTCAGAGGGCCCGAGGGGTAGGGGCGGTGCGTTTTCACCACACAATATAGACATCATACGGAACATTTGGTAGCAAAAAATTTTTACTTTTCCCCGAAATTTGTAATTTTTCACAAAACTGCTCAACTTTGGGAAACAATGGCTCGGCCCCCTGATGTGTGTGGGGGGGCTGAATTTTTTCGGGAATAATACTTCATCCGAATAACCTACCTAGTGAATTTAACCAAAATTAATGCTAAAAAATAATTTTTTGAAACGAGCCCCCTCCGTTTCATCGCCCTGCAAAAAGCACGAGGGGTAGGGGCGGTGCGTTTTTACCACTCACTGCGGATGTCATATGGAACATTTTAAGTCATAAAATTTTCACTTTCACTCGAAATATCATTTTTGGGACAGCTATGTAACGAGGTCATTTTTTGCTGAAAAAAAACCACGATCTGCACACATTCAATGGGGCCGTAGGGGGGGGGGGTAAACACTTCGAACGAAAAAATTGATAGGCTAGTCGGATTCGTCATCTCAAAATGTATACGGAAAATACGAAATTTTTCAAAATTAAAATTTTGGGGTGGTTTTATAATCGAAAAACTCTGTTTTTTGTCATTTTAGTTAAAAAGTTCCAAATTTGGGAAGCGATGGCTCAGCCCTCTGAGGTCGAGGGGGGCTGAAATTTAACCCTCCTGTTATTTTTTTTATCGTATATACGCGGCTATTCGTTAATCGCGTGTAATCGTTTCTTTTTAATAAAAAAAATATGTGGCTTCGGCCAAATTACTGTTTACGTACCCTCGAATTTTCGCGATCTTTTTTTGTACCTTGTTGAACCTGATACGAATTGGTCAACGTTTTGAAATATCCTTTTTTAGGCTTAAATTACATTCGCGTAATTTAAGTCAAACGGTTGTAACTTAAATTTGAATGAATAAATTCAATTAAAATAAAAACGTGCGTTCGTTATTAAAGGCTTCGTGCCATTTACTCATTCGTTGAGAAAAACGTTACTTCGTGTTGGATTTGTTCCTGATTGGTGAATTTTCCTAGAAAGGAAAATTCTAACGCAAATTCTCGCCAAGAGTCAAAGTATCATCTCCGTGAAGACGATCCTCGTATCCCGGTGGATTACGCAAAAGGTACGATAGTTCTATTGTCGCGTCATTTTACAAAGGACTTCGTACAAACGATATCGTACGAAGAACAATCGTTAACGCTGTTATTATACGACAAGATATTGTCAAAAGCTTCGTGCATCGAAAAATATCGATAATTTTCCGACAATTTTCATCCGCTTTCCCGACGTCTCGGAAAATCCACGTGAAATTTTCCGACAGATCGGAAAAGCGCCGAAATTTTCATCTGCGATTTCAAGTAAATTTCGTCCAATCACGCGCCTCTGTCAACTGAGAATCGATATTCTCTACACCTCCACGTGAATTTGAGCGAAATCGGTGCAAAACAATTTTCTCCCCCATAAGGGGTCCACCCCCTCAAAAAGCAATAGGGGTGGGAGCGGTGCGACTTTACTACAGACTCTGGACATCATATAGAAGCTTTTGACGCAAAAAATTTCGATTGACATTTTTTTCTTTTTCAACCACTTTTTTGATGCTATTACTCCTGGGCTAGTAAGGAGGTTTTAATATCTATGAGAATAAAACAGGAATAGATAAAGGTGTGACTCACTTGAACGATGGTTTCCTTTTTTGGCCTAGTGAACTTCGTATTGGGCGAATTTTTAATTTTTACCAGAATTTTGTTATTTTTACCATTCTCGACGATTAATTTGTCTAATATGTTTCAAAAATCAAACTTTAGTCAGCATATGTAAAAATATTCGGTCATGAATTTTTCATATTTCTTCAGCACTGTCATTGTAAATTAGACTAACGCAAATTTCGAAGAGAAAATAAAAATAAAAGTTAAAAAGAAGGCAAAGAGGAGAGAAAGGACGAAAAAAATGGAGAAAGGTCAAGAGAATTACTATTTACAACTCAAACCCCAAAGATCCAAGACATATGTACATATGGTGATTCTTTTGTGCGAAGTTGAATGGCAAAAAAAAGTTGGTTATTTATCTAATAGGAAAAAAGGATCGAAGACCCGAAACTTTTTTCAGTTTATTTAGCAAATAAAGAAATTTGAAAATGGAAAAAATTTGAACAAACAAGTAGGTATTTTGCTAGCTGCTCATTTTTCAGTTTTTAAGCAGACATAATACATATTTAGCCGAGTAGGTAGATAGATATTTTCTGAAAATAATGAACTAATGAATGGGCAGGCAGAATGGAACTATGAATCTATGTGTAGTCGATCGTCCTGAAATTTTTTTCTAATGTTGAATTATTGAAGACGGGGGCTAGCATAAGTTTAGATCTCAGCACAATTTCTTTTGGTCGTTACAAATTTTTCCATATCTTCGAAACTTTTCGTTGAAAATGAAGAAAACGTGATTTTGAAGTTTTCACAAAACATGTTTTATTTCCAAATTTGGGGGACAGGGGTTGCTCCAAAATGGATTTTGATGAGAAATGAAAATGTACATTAGGTGCTGGAGAACAACTTTTGTTTGAAAATTTTTTCATCGCGGTCCATAGATAAGGCGATACACGCGTTTGAAATGTATGACAATATCACCCACTGACTCTGCTTATCCATTTAGGCGGATCATTTTGCATTTTTAAAAAAAAGTTTAAAGAGGGATGGCCGAGAAGTTGTGTTTCGATCAGAAAGACCTGGTAAAATTGTCACCCCCTCACTTGCCTCAATCGCCCTTAAAATTTGACTATCTGTTTGAAAATTATGAAAAATTAAAAATATGTTACCCAGCCAGCGATCCCATCACACGTGTCGGAATTTTTTTCCTTTTTTTGGCTCTTTAAAAATAGAGTAATTTTCTCTCCTTTGAATAAAAAAAACCGCTCTGAAAAATGTTGGAAAATGAAATATTGTAATGAATTTTTGAAATCATCACGTTAATGACATTAAAAAAATCGAAAAATTCAGAAAAACGCAAATTAAAATTTTGTAGGCACCATACATTACATATTTCATCATTTTTTAAACTGAATTCTGTTGACAGTGTTGACTGAAAAAGAAATACCTTGTAAGACATTTTTATCCTTTCCTACACCATTCTAGGCTATTAGAATCACCCTGAAATGGTATGATTTTTATTTGTACTTAACTACTTAATGCTCGTTTTTGAGCAGGAAGAAAATATTTCTGAGACCTGAACTCATAGTCATTTTAAAGTAGTAGGTTCATACTTCATACTTTACAAATCTGCAATAGAAAAAATTTCGATATTTTTTGGTCAATTGTTTGTTTTTTCCATTTTCTGCAAAATTTATTTTTTCGACATATGGTATGTAGTGGTTGGCTGCGTCACATATTTTTAATTAGGTAATTTTTTTTTATTTTAAAAAATTGAAAAACTAAAAAAATCAACTATTAAAAATTTTTTAAAATTGAAAAAATTTCAATTTTTTTACTGAAAATAACAGTAAGTATTGATATATGTGGATGTTTTCATGTTTTTAATCTCAATTTTTTTTCTCGAAACAGCCTTGAAGACGAAATTTTCTCCACCAAAAATCGTTGATAGTGAATTTTTACCTTCACTCTCTACCACCTCCCCCCCCCCCATCACCCTTCCAAAAAAAGAGAAAAATGAATTTTTTAAAATCTTTAGAGATGGTGGAAAATCTCTACCGATAATTTTTTGGGGTAAAAAAATCCATTTTGAGATCTTTTAAGATTTTTTTTTCAAAAATTAACAAACTATGTTAAGGAAGTACTGAAGGTAAGAAATTTTATCGCGAATGAAAAATGTAAATATTTCCACCAAACTCAGATACAAAATATACTTACCTATACTTGCGTGGTGGCCTACAAATCCAAATATTTCTTACTCTCTCAATCATAAGTCAGTGAAAATTATCGAAAATCACTGAGAAACAGTCGGAATTGCAGCACAGGAGAAAATCAGTGAAGAATTTTTTACTGAAAACAACTCAGTGAGAAAAATCACTGGAAAATCAGTGAAAATTCACTGAAAAGTCAATGAAATTTATAAAATTTGCTGAAAAATTACTGAAAATCTTTGAAAAATCAGCGAAAATTCGTTGAAAATCAATGAATTTGCTGATTTTTCCTGTGCTGCAATCCTGACTATTTATCAATGACTTTTCACTGATTCAGAATTTGACTTTTTTTGGAGCCAAAGACTTGGAATTTTCTTATATTTTCCTCGATTTTTTTCTTTCGAGGGGGAGGGGGGGTAGTAAAATGATATAGATATTCTTTTACGAAAAATTACTTTTTTTTGTCTGTTCCTAAAAATGACAGATTTTTTTCTGAAAATTATTTTTTTTTAATACCAAAATCAAAAATATGTAAGTATGTAGGTAAATGTATCATTGAGATTAAATTTTTTAGTAGGTACGACAAGGCTTGTTTTTTAAATTGTTTAATGATAAATTGTTCAGATTTTGTTTTTTAAAACATTATTTATGTTGATTTTTACCTAAAAAATATCGTGTTTTTTTGGAAATATTGCTTGATCAGAAAAGTTTTTTTTTTTTGAGAAGAAACGAAAAGAAGTTGTTTAATGTGTTTAGGTAGGTAGGTAGGTACTTTATTATAATTTTTTCCCAAAAATTTGTTTTCCTCCTGCAAATGGTATTTTATTTTGAAAAACTCCTTTACTGACTGCTTCGGAAAATTTTTGGAAAATAAAATCGATAGTCTTGCAAAATTGATTTAGGTTTTATTCTTGGAAAACAGAAAAAAAACGTGGCCAACACTTCATATTCAATCCTCTCATAGGTACCGATTTACCACTGAAAGAATTATTTTTTTGATCAATTTTTTGAACTGGTTCGATCAACTTCTTAAACTGGTTTGTTCGAATTTTGAACTGGTTGATCAACTTTTTGAACTCGTTTGCTCAAATTTTGAAACATGTTTGGTCAACTTTTTGAACCAGTTTGATTTTATAAAATTTTTGGACAAGTTTTATCAACTTTTCGTACACATTTGATTTCTGATCATTTTTTGGAAACCATTTTGATAGACTTTTTGAACCGATTGGAACCAGTTTGATCAACTTTTTAAACAGGTTTGATCACCATTTTTGAAATGATTTGATCGAGTTCTTAAACTGGTTTTCATTATTTTTTTTAGCTGGGTTGATGAATGTTCTAAACCACGTGATCAATTTTTCGAACTGGTTCGATCAACTTCTTAAACTGGTTTGTTCAAATTTTGGACAGGTTTGATCAACTTTTCAAACAGTTTAGTCAATTTTTTGAACCAGTTTAATTTTATAAAATTTTAGAACAGCTTTAATCAACTTTTCGAACAGTTAAGTTAATTTTTTGAACCAGTTTTATTTTATAAAATTTTAGAACAGGTTTGATGAACTTTTCGCACCATTTTGATTTCTGTTGATTTTTTGGAAACCAGTTTGATCAACTTCCTAAAATGGTTTGATCAACGTTTTGAGTTTGTTTCATCAACTTCTTAAATCAGTATTGTAAATTTTTTGAACCAGTTCGATAAAATTTTAAACCACAGAACCAGTTTGATCCACCTCCCGAACCGATTTGACAAACTTTTTCAAATTAATTTAATCGTGTTTTTTAACTGGTTTAATTGTTTGCTAGTTTTTGTAGTAAAGGTAGACTAAAAACTTTCAAACAAGAAATATACTTACTTAAAACATTGAAAATCGATCATTTCTAATTTAAAAAATTTTCCAAGGCTCCCTCTTATGGTAGAAAAATTAGTTTTTATTCAAAAATTTTGATTAGAGTCAGAAAAGTTTTGAAAGTTATGATTTTAACTAACAAAACTCTTTGGTTTTTTTTTGTTAGAAAAAGTAAAAAAATTGTATTTTGAGTAAAAAAATCCAGTTTAGTTCGAACTTTTTGATTTGTTCTATAAATTTTGATTCCATTTTTTTTTTTCAAATTCTAAACTTTTGGAAGGGTAGGTATCAAGGTATAGAAATTGCCGAAATTAATGAAGCGAATGAATTGAAGCTGAACATCTAGAGCCTAAAAAACTCACATTATTTTTTGCTTTACAATTTTTTTCTGCTTGGAATAAGAAAAAACTGGTTTTTCTGCGAAGAAAAAGATTTCATCATCAATTTTTCATGACCAAATGAAAAAAATTTAGAATTTTTGAAAAAAATTACGTCATTCCCTTGGAAGTTGTGGCTAATCGGATAATGTTGGGGAAAGCTTTGGGAAATCTAATTTCCTAAATGGTTCTCGAATTGAAAAATTCTCTCAAATAATTTCTCCTGTTGACGAATGGGGAAAATTTTCAAATATTTAAAAAATAATCTTCCCTGTTATCTCGTTAAACGATCGTTTAAAAAATATACATACGTACTTACCTATAAATGAAAACAAAAGTACAAATTTCCAAAAACCATCGACTCAATGAGAGTGATGAGTCTGACGTGTGACTCACTAGTCAGATAGCTACCGGATCCGGCGTGTACCGGAAACGACGCTCACACGGGTTCCGGAAATGAAGCTACGTACAGTAGCTGGAATAGTATGCCTATGTTTGAGCGAGTCTTACTGATAAGGCGTCACGACGCGACGCTGCTTCCATTGTGTTGTCTGCGTAAAGCTCGTGAAAGAAATGAAAGAAGAAACATCAGCAACAAACATGGAACTCGTATCGCTAAATTTCACTACCGGTTTAACTCGTGCGTAAATTAAAAAGATATTCCACCGGTGTTCCTCTTGTCTGTGATACTTTGTTCCCTCCTTGGGTTGCATCAAAATGATCCTAAGTCTAAGGTTACGACCCCTAAGAGTGAAAATTAATTTTAATGATTTCTCTTTATTATTTTATGTTTTTAGTTCAACAAAAAAGTGACTAATAGTAGAATTTTTTCTGCTTTTTTTGTTACAGCCGGACATGAGCATACCCATACCCATTCGCATTCCCATCCGCATGTTCATTAAATTGCAAAATAATGATTTTTTTTCGAAGATTTGAGAAGAAGATGTGTATTGGTTCTATTTTGGATTTTTTTGTCTCCATTTTTTTTTTATTTGTTACAACGCATTTACTGTTCCTATATAAATATAATTATGTATTTTTTTCTCATTATTTTGTGTGTGTGTACGCGTGTGAAGAAATTTAATAAAGACGTGTAATTTTGTCGTATTTTTATTTTATTTATACGTGTAGAAGTGATTAATCGATGTCACTGTGATACCTTGGGTCTTGGTGTTCACGAATGATTCGCTTCGACGAAGAAATTTCGTTCTACGTATGAGACAAATTGGTTACCTAATTTGAATCGACAATGACGTAGAGTTGAAGTAGCATCTTGGACATTTCGACCCTCATTAAGATTTTCAATAAAAAACAATCGCTTGTTTGTGAAAGCGAATCACCGAAGCTGGAAAACTATTTATAAAATTCAAATTTTAAGGATCACTGAATATTTCCAAGTAGCTTTTAAACCCTTGTCATTTTCCATAGAGTGGAATTATTCGCTCGACTGAAATCCGTTTCGGGAAAGAAACTAAGTTTCGTCTGGGATGGTTCTTCTAAGTCATTCGTTCCATTGGAATCGTTCGTTTTGATTTTTTGTACTTTGTAGGAAAATATACGATGATGAACGAGTACGGTTTGGTCGAGATGTGAAAATGATGGATGGATGCTTTCGTTGCTCCTTTTTCGGTGTCGTTGGGTGGTAGTAAAGGGTTGTTTGTCTTGAGAATTTCATGTTTATGAGAAAGGTTACACTGGGATTCCGAGTAGATCCCCTTTTCAAAGACTTGGTCCTTGTTTTGTTATTGGTTCCTTTTTGTGCATATTTTTGTAAAAACTTCCCAAAATACCTTTTTGATTTTTTTAGTTGAAAAAAAAGAGCAAAAATCAAAATTTGCATAAAACGAAAAATCATTTTGAAAAAATAATTTGAAAATTAAATTTTTGTGTTTTGTTTTTCTATTTCTTTCATTATTCGATTATTTGAGGTTTGGTTTTATGTTGATTTTAGTTTATCTTCGAAGATAGTATGTTCATAACAAAATACCAAAAACATCCATTTTTGTTTTTTCAACTTTGCTCCTAGACGCTATGGTTATGCAACCTATTTAACAAGAACTACTGATACTGAACAGTCATTCTTTCGCGACCACCGCGACCACCGCAGACGTCGAAAATCAAATTAATAATTGTCGTATCTGTATTGGTTCCAACATTACCTAATTATTTGGTTTTGATAATCAATTGATTTTCATGTTTCAATTTTCTTGGTACCTATTCGTACGGGGTTTGTTTTGATTTCTGAGTTTTGGGCATTATTTGTATCAATTTTACATATTTTTGTATTATTTTAAACAATTTTGGTAGGAAGTTTTACCAAAAAAGCGAAAAATTGATTTGAGGACCATCATGCTTTCAAAGGCCTTAGAAAGAGCTCGAACCCCTAAAAATTGGAAAATTTTGATTTGGATTTGGAAATCTTTCCCAGAGAATCTGAAAAAATTGGTTGGAAGACGTATTTATCATCCCTCCCCCCCCCCTCCTTGATATTCAAAAAGGGCTCCAATTTCAAAAAGTTCAGCATTTTTAATAAATGGAATTTAAAATTTCTACGCTTTTGAGTAAGATGTTTGGGGCACTCGAGGAAGTTTAAAACCAATACAGAAACGTTTTTTTTTATTTTGGTGTTGGTTTTCAAAATAGATAATGGTATTGATTTTGATACAGTTTTGGTTCTGATAGATATTGGTTTCCGGTTTTGGTATCGATTTTGTTGTTGGGATTTTTCCAGTTTTTATTGGTTTTTGGTTTGGTTCTCTATCGGTTTTCAACCCCTGTCCCAGTGCAAAATTTTTCGAGCCTCCTTTTTTCTCCATAAAATTTTTTTTCAAAACTACCCCGTTTCTCCCCTCCCTCCAATATTCAGAACACAAACAATCGCACTCAATTTTTTTCACGTTTCCCACTTCACTCTCTCTCACTCCTTTTCATGTCTAGAAAGGGGAAACGTTTCTTAGATTTGCGTGATTGAATAACAGCACTTGAAATACCTATCGTAATTTTAGAATTCCTCCAATTACCATATCGAAATGAAACCCCTTCCCCAATTCCCCATTCTTTCTCAGGTAAAGCAAAAACCGAGAGGAGATCGTGAAATTTTTCATTTTTTCTACCTTTGCCCTTTCCACCTCCTATTTACTCTTCACTGGATTCAAGTGAACGATTTGCATCCTTACATTTTTATTTCACAGTCAATGGTTCAGAAGGGGCGGTATAAGAACTTAAATAACACTTTTTAAAAAAGATATTAAGGTACCCAACAAGTGCCAATAATCCGCATTTTTTTGAAAATGATCCCACTTTGAGGGCCCATAGTCCATTCCTCTTCAGATCGAGGAGCTCAACGTTTTTTCTAGAATTTCACCCTCAGTACAAATATATTTACCAGTTTTCGTCAAAATCCAGGAGGATTTCTTTTTTTTCAATAAGACCTATTCTCTGTTCAAGATTTTTTCATCAACTCCAAAAATTATTTTTGCTAAAAATTGAACTCTGCTTCGGCGACCGAAGTTCAAGCATATGTACTTATCAAAGTTCGGAGTTTTTCAATTCCTCCAATTCTAATTTTTTTCAAAATTGTATTCAATTGTAAAATGTTTTCAACTTTCAACTTTTCTTAACATTTTACCAATTTTTATTTTTAAAAATTTTTAATTTCTTATTTTTAAAAACTTTAAATTTCTTATTTTTTGTTATTTCTTTAAATTAGGTAGTAGAATTTTTTTTTAAAATTCGAAATTCAAAAAATAGAGGAAAACTAAAAATTATTGGAAAAAAATTTCAAGCGAAATCTACCACATTTCATACCAGCTATAGGTACATGCTAGAAGCCGCAACAAATCATTATTTTCGTAAGAAAATCGTATCAAAATTCTATTCTAAAGATATTCTAAGATTCTATGGCCCGAATTTTAAATCATTCCTTAAAAATTAAGGCAACCTTAATGGTTTTAAGGAACCGTTTCGTGCTTTCTGATTGGTTGAAAATGCGATAAGGAATTTTTAAGGCTACCTTAACTTTTAAGGTATGATTTAAAATTCGGGCCTATATGTAATTCTATGCAAGTATTCGGAATTTTCCATAAAAATGATTCAGATAAATTTGCAACACCTGTGATCGCTGATTACTCATTTCAAATTCGTATTTTCCAGTTCAATTCGATAATAGGTAAATTATTTTTTGGTAGAAAATTTTTCACCTGAAATTGAAAAATGTTTCTACTGCTTTTGCATTACGTCTCGAAATTGCTTTAAATAAATTTGAAAGGTTGAAAATAGGGTTCCTAGTTACCTACCTATTTTCAGTTTTTTCCTCGATGCGAGCATAAAAGTTTTTGCCACAAAATTTTTAATTTAAAATTCGTTGGTTTTCCAAAATTTCAAAAATTACCAGTAATCAAATTTCTTTGCAAATTTTCTATCACCAACAGTTCAAAAGTTTCTTTATTTTTTGTTAAAAATTCAAAATACAATTTTTTTGCAAAAATTTTTTTAAATTCACTTTTCTCTGAAAATTTAAATTATAAAAAGATTTAATTTCAAAATAAATTCAAAAAATAAAAAAATCAATTCTCTCAAAAAGATACTGTCAAAAATTGAAGAAAAAAATGAAAAATATTATTTTTTAGAAAATCCCCCCAAAAAACTGTTTTACAATAAAAAATTGATTCGCTTTCAAGGAATCAATTAGGTAGATTTTCAATATAACACATTTTAATTATTTACAGAGTATAATATGAAATATTTAAATAAAAAACAAAAACAAAAAAAAACGTAACTGCGTGAATACGGGCTATGGGTAGATGATGATATTTTACTTTCGTCGTCCTCCATTTATTAGCTTTTTCTAGATCTATATTTCGGGACTTCGGGTTCATCACCGCTTTTGATTCTGTCGACCAGTTCTGAAAGATTAAATAAAAATTAGAGGCGAAGAAATTCACGAGAATCTCCTTAACTCAACAACAGTATACTATCATGTAAAATTTAGTTGACTGATAATGACTGATTTAGTGAAAAGTATAATTTTTTGCTCACTTTTAATTTCGTCTTGATCTAACCGTTCTTCTTTCATTTTGAGTTCGCCTTCCACGTAATTCATCGCCAAAAATACTACTTCAAATAAGTTAGCGCCGGCTTCGTGACGTTGCAATACCGGCATGTATCTTTTCGCTTGTTGTAAGACATCCTCCATCCATAGTTTTTTGTTGCATTTAAGCTCCAGTATTAGGGCTTTGTCTTCATAAATAAATCCCAAATCAATTTTTCGTCTCGCTTCTTTTTCCGGCGATACGACAACTTTTCGATCAAACTCGTCAAGCACGTTACAGTGAAGTATTTTGCCGACTTCGGTTATTACCGGCGCAATAAGCCGCCTTAAAGCTGCTTCGTTCAGACTATCGTTTTCAACATTGAAATATACTTCTCGATTGTTTTTGCAGTTTGTCGAGATAAACTTCGTACTAAATTCGAACAATTCTTTGAACTCCTTGCGCAAGTTCTCTAATTCATCTTGGTTGCTTGAGGTATCGAGGAACCATTGTCTGAAAACAGTGACGCACTTACTAATTTGCTTCCAGTATTCACTACTGTTTGTAAGGGCAGCCACGAATTCGAAGTATTTAGAATTATCAAAAATCTTCTGCAACGCTTCCTGGATTTCGAAGTTAGGGATTTTAAAGACAACATCATGATCATAATTACCGGATGTATGACTTTTGTACGTGAGATATCCAGATTGAGCAAGTATTGCTATAATTCCGGTCTCCAAGTCGGTTAGGGATATGCTATTAGTGGATGGATATGCTCTCAGTAATCTATAGATGCTTCCGTATACGCCAACGGACATTTTTTTCAATTCGTTATACGAGACGGGCGATAGAGACTTCTTCACTAACAAGTCCTTCATGAATTTGTACATGAACTGATGTTTTAACAAGATTTGAAGCGCACTCAAAGATCCTGACTGTTCCCAATAAGGACCTATCGTTTTCTCTTGACAATAGTTCATAATCGACCAGGGTGAGTACATTTTCTGGGCCGCGTTCATAATTCCGTAACCGTTGTACCAATCCATAATATCTTGTTTTTCTTTTTCAAACTCGATTCCAGCATGTTTTACTAAATGCTCAACCTCATTGGATGAAAACCCGTAGAACGGCGCCAGCGTGCCCAAATCGATTAAATTCACATCGTGTAAGACATTGTTAAGTCCACTTAACATCGTGCTCTTTGCGGTGCGCAATATTCCCGTTAGTACCGCCTTTTCTATTCCAGAGTTTGCGCAACTTTTAAAAGTCTGATCCATGAACTCACGCATGAATTTGATACCTTCGGATGGCGGATCTTCAGAATTCACATCGCAACTGAATAATATATCGTTATAGAGTGAATCAAATTCATCGATCAAAACAACGGTCGGTACTTTATGACGCTCTTTTAACCACAAACTCAAATCCTGGATGCTGTGTTTCATAGTATTCCTATCAGCTTTACGGCGAAGTATAAGGTTGAACCGTTCAATTCTATCTTCATACTTGGGTTTAAAACAATCATAATCGTCAGTAGCGGAAAGACTTCGAAGTTTTGTGTTCCAGTCTTCCAACAAGTACTCATGATGTTGGAACGCCATACTTATATTCTTTTTAATTTCATCGAACCAGTCAGCATGAGTAATACCCCTAAAGTCCAGATAAATTACTGGACGTTTGTGGAAGTATGTTTTCATGAATTCCTTATTTTGAGCGATGAGCGGCGTAGTGTTCATTTTCACTACATTCTTTTCGCCGACAGTATACTGTCCTTTAGTGAAGAAGTCATGCATCATCGTTTTCGTTTCAGCGTCGAGTTTAGCATCCAGAAGATACTGCAGCATGGATAGATTTAAACTCTTTCCCCACTTTCGGGGGCAGGTTACCAAAACAACGCGACCCTTCAGCTTTAGAATCCGTGAAATCAACAAACTTTTATCAACCCATAGGTTCGATGTTTCTATGTAGTCTTTAAAATCCATTGCACCGCTGTGGATGGCATCTGAAGGATTTTCGGTTTTAAACATGACTTGCGTGACGTCCTTCGACGATTCATCAACACCGAGAGGAGACTGGGTTTGGCCTATCGTCGCCGCAGTCGCATAACTTCGACTTAGCAAATTCGAAGTCTGCAAGAAATAAAAAAAGAATAGCGTCAGCTGTCAGTTAGGTAGCAAGAGAATTCTGGTAAGTAAATTAGTTATAATGCAATGAGTTTAGCCTTCAACTGTATGCAAAAAATTACGGCCCAAAAGTAAAAGCTCAAAAAAGTTTATTTTCCCCTTGTGATTTATTGGGAAAATTCTCAAAAACTCAAAAATTAAATTTGATTAAATTATTAGGTGGCGATATTTATGGTGAACAAGCGTTTCAATGTTATTTTTAAAAAAATCAAGGAGAGAAAAACTGAAAAAGATTCGTTGGGAGAGGGGAATAGAAAATTTTTGACTGAAGTAACTTTACTTCCATTTTTTCAATTTCAAGATTTACCTATCATTTAAAACTTACAAAAAAACGTAAGAATTAGAAAAAAAAATACAAAGAAAAAATGTAAGGTAGGAAAGAAACCGGAGAATTTTTTTTTAGAACCCCGAAAAAAATGGGAATCAATTCGCCTATCTTTTCACATGAATATGTGCTTGGAAATCACTCACCTACAGCCTACAGCCGATTTTTCATATTTGAATTTCGATTTTTAGGTTTTATTTTCAAGTTTAAATTTCCATTTTCGTGTTCTGATCACCCCAAATACCAACCTATTTGATTTTTGATGTTTGATAGGTACTAGATGAATTTCGATTTTAATGTTCAATTTTTGAGTTTAAATTTTCGAGTTCGTTTTCCGTTTTTTGGCATACAATGCCTAATACCTACTTAGGTATTCAGTTTGGGTTAATTCAATTAAAATTCCATCTTTTTGAATCAGTGAAACAAGCTTATTTGAAAATCCATGATTTTTCAGTAATTTTTTTAGTCGAAATTACTGACTTTTTCTAACAAATGGGCATTGACTGAAAAATCTGTGTTTTGATCGAAAACGCATTTCTTTTTAATAAAAACTATTTCACTGATTCAAAAACACAAAATTTATTCAAATTTATGAAGTGCTGTATTCATTCAAGAGTGGTCGTGAAATTTTTTTTAAAATCGTGTTTGATGAGCAAAAAAACTGCAGTGCTTAAATATGAATTCGTGCAATTTTCTAGAAAATACTCTATGACTATTTGGTTGGGAAAGTTGGGAATCAATCTCGAAAATTTCTTTAATGTCATTGAATTTTTTGATCATTTTTTGTTTCATTTTCTGTCTAAACTTGTTAAATAAATTTATAATTACATTTCTTGTGAAATAATTAAATTATTTCGTAAAAAAATTAATAAAAAATTCAAAATATGTGCTATTTCTTTTCTCATGTAACGTGTGTAAATTGTAACACCCTCACTGACACTACGCAACGTGTGGCGAAAAAAGGAACTACTTAACGTGCGCAGTTTCCGAACGCTCGTTTTGTACAGAATGAGAATGACTGTACTTGTCTTGTGTACATTCTAAATATCTGGAAACTCTGGTACATTGCTTTGTTTTAAGCAAATGAAAATAGAAACAAAATCTTCGTTCATTCAACATACAAGTCAACATAACACTTACTTTGGCTGAATTGACGATGTTCCAATTTTTCAATTTCCGAAACGGTGAAAAGAATCCGTAGTGCGATACGTTATTCGAGGAACCGCAACTTGTGGTGACATTGCTGTAAAAATAATAAGCTTTATAATACAAAACCGCTCAGATGCGTAAGACTGGAGAAAAAAAGGTATCGTCGTTACTGAAATGGTAATGGTGGTGGTTTTGCAATAAACATTTTGTCTTGGTAGTCACTCAACGTGAAACCTACAATACATTTCTTCGAATAGAACATTACTTCGTCCTTCGTAATTTCTAGTTTATCCATAACGCACTCTATTGCTTGACATCTCTGTATAATAAAACACGGTGGTAACAAGAATTCACATGATAAATTACGATCAGATATATTTACTACTAGAAGCTACGCTGACCTCGGACGGATTGGGAGATGTTGGAAAATATACGAGATAACTACGTGTACGAACGTCGTTTATGGTAACAGAATCTCGTTGATTCAATAACTTTTTTGCGGTGTTATTCGGATATGGTTTGCATGTCAACTTTTTTCCAACAGCTACCAAATTGCGAAACGGCGACTAAAATCAAAAGAAAAATGAATAAAGTACCATTAGACTTCGCAGATGAAAAAAACTTATGAAAATGCTTACGTTTATGGTTCGTAAATACATCGTAATACGTTCTGTCTTTACTTCGGATTTTCTATTAGAGTAACAAGCAAGGCTGGATCTGCTAATCTAAAATAGCACAACAGATTAGTACGTACAAGAAAGACGTACACAAAGTTTAGGTAAGTAAGAATTACTACGTAGTACGTACCGAAAGCGTCACAGCAGGTAGGTATATCTACTTTAACGTGGCCAATCGATGCGTATGTAAAACACCATTAACACCGACAACAATTGGATATATTGGATTTTGATATTTAATCCACACTACTCGAATATTAGTTTTTTGTTTTTCCAAGAATAGCTAAAGAAAAAACAGTCACTATTAGTAACGAGGCAAGTGTCATGGGAAAAACAAAGTTGGACATGAAAACTGATCGAACATCGAAGTTCCGGCGAAGAATCAATGCAACACTTACCAAGAGTTGTACACGTGAATAAAACTGTTGCTGGAACGGAAGAAAATAACGGAGGATGGAAATATTCACTATTTTATAACAATTTAGCATACTAGATATTAAAACAACGTCTCCGGCGACGAATGTGTCGTGAGAAATTTGCAAGAAAAATCACTCATGATAAAAAAAATATTAACAAATTGGGTGTTGTTATTTCCACAATCTCAGGAGAGGATTTGCTCGAATTTGTTGTGAACACGAACGAGATTGCTCATAATTATTTTGTACGTCTTCATTTCATACTTTGAGATGAGAAGTATATATAATCAAAGTTTCACATTTTCTCAAGTGCAAGTGCAATCAAAATAAATTATGAAATATCTGAAACTACTAATAATTATTATAAAGCCGGCATTGTATATTATGTTTTTCGCCCTAGTTTTTCTTTCCTTAACGTAAAAAATCAACCAACTCCTGAATCATTTTGAAGCAAATGGAATTTCAAGGATCCAAGACCAACCTCCAAATTTTAAATTTATTTTCTGTTCAAATTTTTCAACTTTGAATTTTTTCAATTCCACTGATTCTAATTTTTTTCAAAATATTTATATCCAATATTAACATTTTTCAAACAGTAAAATTTTTCTATTTCAATGATTTTTTTAAATTCTTAATTTATTTCAATTTCATAATTAATTCATGTTTAGAAAAATTTTCCCCATTATCGAGTTGGGAAAAAGAAAAAAATGCGGAAAATTTTTGCAATAAATGATTGGA
Source organism: Pseudococcus viburni (assembly GCA_033439095.1). Taxonomy (NCBI): domain Eukaryota; kingdom Metazoa; phylum Arthropoda; class Insecta; order Hemiptera; family Pseudococcidae; genus Pseudococcus; species Pseudococcus viburni. Next base: position 26,773 of record JAVBJF010000943.1, read on the forward strand.
AAATATTTTTCAGTAGTAAGAAATTTTAAAAAATTAGAATCTGAAAATAATTTTGAAAGTCGAAGTTGGAAAAATGTTTAAGGAAATTCAAATTCAAAAAAATTGGAAGTACTGTTGAAAATTTAAAAAAAAAAAACTTTTTCAATTTCAATTTCAATTCAATTTATTCAATTTTTCTACTGTATCAAATATTAAATTTTTTGAATTGAAAATTATTTAAAAATTTTTGCTTTGAGAAAAAGGAGAATTAATGAAATTGAAAAATTCAAGAGTTTGATAAAATTTGAACTTGGCATAAATTTCAACTTTGATCGTCGAAATCCCATTTCCAATTTTCCAATTACGTCAAAATGATTTAGGATCTAGCTCATAATAATATCTTCCCTTTAAAAACCTTGTTTGTGAATTAAGTATGCGTTCATTTCATTTACATATGAACCGTGTTAAATCAAAAGAGACCAAGCGACAAATTTGAGAGTGCTGAGATTTTAACGTATTTCTCATTGGGAACACAAAATAAGCTTCTGAACACGTAAATTACTGATAGATTAATGTTACTAGAGTTCATATTTCTCATACTTATTATCCCTTCTTCAACTTTTTCAGAAGTTATCGTACTTTCAAGTTTGTTTTTTGGTGAAATTTTTGATGTCGCTTGGTCTCTTGATTTAACACGGTTCATATGCGTTGCATTTTTTCTTAAGTTTTTCTATAAACATTTTTTATGATCGTCAACAGCTTTGAAATTTAATTCAAGAAAAAAAATCGGGTCTTATAAATATGATATTATATTTATATCACGCCAAAATAAAACCAAATTTGAATCAGACAAAACAAAATCGGATGATTTTAGAGATTTGATTGAATCTTTTGAAACGACCGTCTCACTCACCTGAGATTGTGGAAATAACA
>JAVBJF010000944.1:0-27650 GCA_033439095.1 Pseudococcus viburni
CCAAAATTTTTGGGCATGTTTAATTATTGTTCATTGTAAGTTTCTTGCTCGGAGACCTTATCCAAACTTGTTGAAAAATGGCGAATTTTTCCCGGGAAAAAAACTCCCCAAAAGAAAAAAACCCAACTCATTCTGTTCAAGCGGTTCAAAATACCCCGATAAACACCCGTTTTGCAATCGTTTTTGTGCTTAAGGGTTCGAAATATAACTTTTTTCGCTGAACAAATTTCCTTTAAATGAAAATCAAGCGAATTTTGAAAATTTAAGCAAAAACTATCGCGAAAAGGGGTGTTTATCGGGGTATTTTGACCTGCCTGTGCTTAACAGAATATGTTTTTTTTTTTTTTTTTTTCATTTTTCATTTTTTTTTTGCATTAAAAACCTCTCAAAATTTGAAAAATCTCTAAAATGACAACATTGGCTATATTCAGCGGTTTTTTCGCAAATTTTCGGCCCCTCGTCAAAAAAATGGCCTAGAAAAACCAAAAAGTACACAAAAAAATTCTCAAAAAAAAAGGTTATTTTGAAATTTTTTCCCGGGTAGGCTTTTCCCGGTTAGGGGGCTTTTTTTAACGATTGAAAAATTTTAAATCCCGGGAAAAAAAACGGGGAAGGGGGGTGTCCCAAAAAATTGGTTAAAAAAAAATTACCCAAAATAAAACCTTTTTGGGGGTTGTAACTTTGTCCCAAAAGGAAAAAAAAATTTCCCCCCCCTTCACTTCCTTTAAAATTTAAAAAATTCTTGAAAAATAAGGGCCAAAAAAAAAAGGGCCCCAAACCCCGTTTAGGGAAAGGGGTTTTTAGGGGCCCCCAAAATCTTGTGAAAATTTTTTCCAGTAAATTATACTCATTTGGGGTTGTTTGGGAAACCCAAAAAAACCCTTTCTGGGGCCAAAATCCCCCCCTTTTTCCGGCCCCATACCCTGTTTACTCCCGATTGAAACCTTTTGGAATTTATTGCAATTTTATTCAATCTAAAATATATAGTAATGCCGTAAACCCCTTTTCGGCCATCAATTTGGAAATTTAAAGAATTGGAAATCAAGAAAGATGTGCCCGTAGGTTAAAAGGATTTTGAAAAAAGGGGGTTTGGACCCTGAGGGGAGGGGAGCAAGTTTTTGAAAAAACCCTTATATTCAATCACGTTCATTTTCACCATTCTAAACAACTTTTAAATCCTAACAAGTTTTCATTTATTTTGGTTTTTTTTTTGATGACAATTTTTTACAAAAAATGGAAATTTTGAACTGATTTTATACAGTTTTTTAAATTTGAACGATCCGGTTTATTGGTTCTTTTTTTCGAAATTTTTATTAAAACAAAAAAATGTTCATGAACCCTTTTTTAGCCTATCCCTAGATTTCGAAAAAAATCAAATTTTTGGGAAAAAATTTATCCGTATTAAAAATTTTTAAAGGGAAAAGGGGGGTGGACCCTTTCGGGGGGGGAAAAGGGGGAAAAAAAAATGGCCCCCCAAGCAAAAGGGGGTTAAATTATACGGGCTTAGTAAGGATCAATCATCAAGTTTTTGTTTAAAAAACATTCCGATCGAAGGGAAAAACCCCCCTTTTTTTTTACAAAAATGCAAACTATATTTACTAATAAGGGATAAATTGAAAAAATTTTTTCAAGAAAAAAAAAACCCTAAAACGAAACAAAATTTTTCATAAAAAATTATCTCCCTTTCCCAAATAAAAACTTAAAATTACAATTGGGGTTTTTTGATAAAAATTCTTTTGAAATTAAAAAACTTGTAAAAGAGGCCCTTGTTTAAAAAAATTTAAAATATAAAAAATAACAGGGTCTTTTTAAAAATTTTTTTGACGGGGCTTTTCCAAGTGATTGGAGTACCTACTAGCAAAATGATTAATATTACTTTTAAGTTCAAACGAACATATAAAATTAAAAGGAAAATTTTCAAAAATGAACAGGCAACACTCCAAACCTTTAGGGCCCGCAAAGTTTAAAAAATGTTGGGTAAAATTTCCCTTTGCATTTGTCTTCATTTATTTTTGTAAATAATTTTCTCTGGAAAAAGCGTTTAAGTGTGTTTTTTATAAGAGCCATTTTGTTTTGAATTTTCAATCATTTATTAAAAAAACCACCTAATTTAATTCAGGAAATATGTTTCAAAATTTTAAAAGGGAAACCGCCCGTCATCGTCATTGTTATCTGTTTTCTTTCAAAAAAAATCGGTTCCGGGTATGCTGCCCATCTCCAATAAATGTGAACTTCAAAAAGTTCATAAAAGCCTAACGTAAGTTTCACACCTCTGGTCCTTGAAAAATGGAAATTACGGTACTTCCTCCCATGACGGTTATCAATACAGGATATGCTCGTAAGAAAATTGTGATTTTTTCAGGGTGGTATTTTAGAGTAAATGAATTTTAGTTTCATTCCAGTTTATACCATCCGTAAATTTTTTTTGAAAAAAATGTCATTTCTTTGCAAAAAATTCACCCGAAATGAAAATTTTTTTTCTTTTTTTTTCAAAAAAAAACAATGTTCCGCAGACCCTCGGTCATTTCCTCAAAGAAAAATTCGGACCAAAATTTACAAATAATGCATATTTTTGTTTTTTTTTTTTTTTTTTTTTTTGTTTTTCCCAACTGTTCCCCCCCTCCCTTACTGATTTCTGCAGAAATGAAATGATTCTCGAAAGTCAGAACAGATTCAATGAATTTAAAAATTTCTTCATCGAATTCGTTTAAAAACCCTTCTTAAAGTACCATTCTTGGAAATATTCAAAACGCCCTCGAACCAAAAACACGATAAGCAATAGGAGATAAAAATTTGCTAAAATTTGTAAAATTGTACTTATCATTTCGTTTTTCCCATTTTTTCGTAATTTTTCCACAAGGTTTCAGGGCGACAACGTTTATCAAACCTCAAAGCGATTAAGTCATTTTTGAATTATCAAGCAAAAAAAATTAAAGCCATCAAAAATATAGGAATTCTCGTCGATATCGTTTTTTATACTATTTATCAAAATTATTTTCCACCGAACATCGCCTCAACAGAAAATCAGTCTTGAGAAATTAAATTTTTATAATACTCGCAGCATATGGACCTAGTTTCAAAATTCGTTTTTACTCGGATTCTAAAGTAGTGTGTGAAAAATGGATAAATAAAAAACGAACGCCTAATCGTGGTTCATCATATACAATAATTTTGTAGGGAACTTGAAAGATGATTTGGATGTAGACGAATAGCAAAAATTTGGAACATTTCCCAATTTAGTTTTTTGTTATCAATTTTAAATTCAAAACACAACTTTTTAAAAAATTTTCGACCTGGAACACATGAAAATTTTGAAAGTCTCCAGTAAGGTAATTACATTGATAAGTTGGATTGGACAAAAGAAGCTTTTTCTCACATAACATTTTTTTTTTGTAAAAAGATCATTTTAAAAAAAAATAAAGGGTACTTTTTTGACGGCCCAAATTTATACATCCCTACTTCACTTTCAGGGGGGGCTGACTTTGAGAAACGTGATTTTTACACATTCGGATGTCTTTCAGCTGTTTTTCAAACAGTTGAGGCCGAAATTTGATAAGTACTCTCTCATTTTATAAATCCGGGAAAATTATGAAAATCACTGGAAAACATTCAGAATTGTAGCACAATAATAAAATCCGCGAAAAAAATTTTCACTGAAAGCAAACATGAAAAAAAATTCTAGAAAATCAGTTAAAATTCACCTAGAAAGTCAGTAAATCCTTCTAAATTTTGCTGAAAAAATATCAGCAAAAATCCGTTGAAAATCGAAAAATTTGCTGATTTTTTCTGCGTCTCTGCAATTCCGTCTATTTATCTAGTGACTAGTGCTTCACTGATTCAAAATGATGAGACAGTACCAGGAAGAATTTGTATATTGACAATTATTGGAAATCCACAAATTTTTTTCCAGATTTTTTGGACCCCCAAAAATGGTCTTGAAATTCAAAAATAGCAAATATGAATGGAAAAAAATGCTCACTCTTGCTTAGACGTAGGCGACACCCACCTATTTTTTTTCAGATTTTTTGGACTAATAGCACTCTCGCTCGAAAAATTTTTTAAAACGAAATTTTTCTCACAATTTTTCTAGAAATTGATCATCTTGAGAAAAACCAAGAACCCACATCAGAATTACATTCAGCGAGTCAAATTACAATTAGGTATTTTTTTTTTTTTACTCTATTGAGCAACTATTCTACTCGAGTATAAAATTAACTTTTTTTTCAATTGGGATTGATGTTACATGATCGATTGAAAAAAATTTTCAAGAAGAAAAAGTGAATTTTTTGGAGAATTTAAATCAAAAATTCGTCCGGTAATGTTTTTGTATTTTGTGGAAAAATCGACCGATAATTTTTTTTTTTTTTACTGGTCGATTAATGCCGATAATTCAATGCTACTAATGGTATTTTTATATAGGTATCCTAATTTCGATCCAGTCTTCAACAATCACAAGTTTACTTTCCTTTCATATTTTTCATTTTTATGTCAAAAGTAACCCTATCTAAGGACAATTGTCAATGACACAGGATAATGTTTCTCATGTGGAAAAAATGGCAGAATGAAGTTCGACCATGTTTTTTTTTCAACGATTATCATTTAAATTTGTTTCACGTTACACTATTTCCCGCTCAGTTTGTTTTACTTTCAGGTAGGTAGTAAGACCTACAACCATTTATAGATAAAAAAATAATACGGAAAATGCAAACGTATGTATTTTTGTATGTTAGTTTTTTAACCCCCCATTCATAAAAATGCCCACACAAACTATACGGCGTTTTCTTTTACTTTACGTATTTTTGGGTTATTTTTTCCTCACACCACCCGCAAGTAAGTTTTAACTTTTTTAAATTTCATCGAGTTGCTTTGAAAATTGAGGCATTTATTTTTCCCCAAATTAGAATCGTCAAATCGTGTCCAAATCTTCCCCCTGAAAACGTCCATTCAGAGGCATACAGCCCAATAAATTTAAAAAGAAAGCTGCCCGCCCATGGTCAATGTTTAAAAACACCAGTTCATTATAAGAAAGGGATACTTGGATTTTGTTTACCATAAATACTGGGACAAGCGGTAACTTCAACTGACTCAAAAAATAAACTTTTCAAGAGATTGACCATAAATTAATAAAAAAAATTATTCGAAGTTGTTTAGTGGAAATATAGTATTCCTGGGGCCTACAGTACATTTCAGAACAGTAGCTTTAACGGAGGAGTCTTTTTACCAAAATTATATGGTTTTATAAATTACGAATCGGGGATTTCTCAGGATCCGGAGGAACGTAGCTGTATAATCAAATCGATGGAAAAGGGTAAGAGTATAATCACAGTATCTCTGTAAACTGAATCAGTTTTTGAATCGGTGATTTTTTCACGATCTTTTAGGTCTAAAATTACTGATTTATCTGAAAAATTTAGCAATTGATTGAGGAAACGGTGATTTTTAACTGAAAAATCAATTCAAAAAATCTCCGATTCTCATTCAGAAAAAGCAAAATTTTAACAAATTGGCGGATCTTCAGATTTTTAAAAATAACCTTGCTTACATAATTTCTCAATGAACAAATAAATACGATATTTTTTTTCAAGATTCGCCGTTGACAATTTCCTTGCATTAAACCATAACTTCAAGTATAAATCTTTCGAAGAAAGGGCTTAAACCATCCAGACGGTTTTTATAAATCAACTACATGATCCACACACGTAAGCATACTCTCTAAACCCAATCAGTGAAATTTATTGAAATTCTGCATATTTTCCAGTGAATGGAATGGCATTTTAATAAAAAATCAAAAGCGGTTTATTCATTGATTTTTTCAATCAAAAAAATTTCTGAATTTTTCAGTTAATTCAATATTTGTTGAAAAAAATCAATAATGTTTTGAATGAAAAATCCCCTATTCATTCGACTCTCCGAGCTCGTTCATTTTGAATTAGAAAAAGAAAAAAAAATAAAAAAAAAAAAAAAAACAGGGAAAAGTCCCTGATAAATATTCCGAATGGCAGCACAGGAAAAATCACGAAAATTATTTTATTTTCGGCGGATTTTTCAAAGAATTTCCTGATTTTTCAGCGAAATTGTAAGATTCGACTGCCTTTTCAGTGACTTTTCACTGACTTTGCCCAGTAGTTTTTTTCACGTTGTTGCCTTTTCAGTAAAAAATTTTCTTTCACGGAATATTAACTACTGCGCTTCTGGCTGTTTTCCCCCATTTTCGATAATTGCATGATTATATATGAAACGTACTGATTTAGGAGGCCGTGAAATTTTTGCAACCCCAAATGAAATATTCAGATTCAGAGAATAGGGATTTCTTGAACCGATTTCAAGCACAAAAAATTTGTAAACTTTGATATTTCACTATTATATTACAGGGTCCTGTGACAAATTTAATTTTTATTCTGCCGGGAATCCTGTGATTCGGTATTATTTTCGTTTTTTCCCGGAACTGCTCTCGGTCCCTTCCATTAGCAAATTTTGCAAATAGGCATGGGTTCAATTTTATTTTTAATAAACGAATACATAACTACGCGTGTTTTATGGGTCGATTAGACTTGACTACTGGTAAAATATACCAAGGACAATTCAAACTGGGGTATTTACCACTGGCTAACAAAAATCACAAGTAAGTATTAAAGAAATGAGTATTTTCAAAAAGAAGTTTTAAAATATTTTCCCAGTTTTTTCTTAATTTAATTTAAATTTTTTTCAGGACAGCTTTTCAACATTGTTAAACAGACATGGTAACGAAATTAGAGAAGTGGCAAACCTCTACAATCTCAAAATCAGCGTGTATATTTAGGCTATGGATTCACTGAAACTTATGCCGTATTGTGAAAGTTCAATTGCACTAATTCGAATAAAATTTTTCAACTGCAATATTTCAAACGATTATGTTTCATGTGTTCAACTACATTTACTTAATCTTGCACGAGTTCTTCTTTTGTTTCAGACTGCTTAGTTTTATATGTACTTCATTTTCCATCAGTTTACTGCTTTTAAGTGTGAAAATAAATAAAATGTAGTGTCCTTCGATATCACAATGAGTGATAACCTAGACAAACCGATATGCAACAAAAAACCCCTTAACTTACGAAACCATTTTCACCGAATTCAATAAAAATTATCAAATGCATGTAATCGTAGGCAGTCGATAAGCAATTTTCAACAGTTTACGTAAGTAAAAGTACGTATTCGTTTTTTTACCAAACACTTCTTTAATTCTATTTGTTGAAAATTCAATTGAACGTTACAAATATTTAGAAAATGTGTAACAACGAATAGGTATTAATCAACTTCATAACAAATTGTTAGAAATGTTTGGCAAAAATTCATTCGCGTTCATATTTGTTTTATATTGGCCAAGTCTTTCAATAAATTTCGGCGAGTGTTTCATTTTTCCTTAATGATTTTAATATCGATTTTCATCGTCAAAGTAAAAAAAATTTCCCAAATCTTTTTTCCATTTTCAGGATCGAAGGTCGGGTCCCTCCTACAAAATGGGGTTTTTTTTTCACAAAACCTGTACCCATTACACCTTCTAATAAATGTGATACCAAAGATGCTATTCACATTCCCGGAAATTCATCGCTGTTCCTTAGAAATGCATTGCTTCCTCTAATAACGACTGCAAATACCGGATACACTCGTAAGAAAAATTTATTTTCGGAGTAGTAGGTACCATCGAATAGTTAATTTTATTAGAGAAAAATTGCAAATAGAGAATGATATAGGAATTGTGTGATAACATCTTAGTTGTACGGTTAAAAATAAAATAAGTACTCAAGTATTTTTTTTTCAAAGCTGTATCCAATTTCATAATTTTTCCATCAGTAACATTTTTTTAAATTCCAACTTTTGATTTTTTGTAAATTTTATATTTTTATTACTTTCTTAAATTTCTTCTAATTACTTATTAAGTTACAAAAGAAATTTAAAAATATTAAATTTTTTTAAAAATTCAAAATCAAAAAAAATTTGAGAAATTTTCAATAGGAAAAATTTTACTTAGGTTAGATATAGTTAAAAATAAAACCCAAGCAAAAAAACTAAATTTTGGGAAAAAATTTTCAGTTGGGAAAAAAAGAACATTTGAAATTAAACCCTCTGTCACTTTTTTATTTGACAGTTTTCCCTGGTACGCAGCGCTAGTGTGTGCTTGTTTGAAAACGGTGTAGAAGAAATCTACTACATAGTGTTTACACAGAAACGTTTTGTTTTTACAAATTTCTCGAAAGCGATTACATTTGTGTAATTTTTTGTCTAATAGCTTTTAAAGATAATTTAATTTACTTTAAATTCAGTTCTGATAAAAAAATTACAATCTGCCATTGTTTTCCAAAAAATTTGTAAAATAATTGAACACTCCCAATAAAAATCATGTAACATTTTTTTCTACCAGTTTTTTTAAGTTGCCCCTCTTAATCCGCACCCATCCACTTTCAGTGTTGAACCCCAAATCAACCTGTGTACATCCAACCACTTCTTAATTCACGTAATTCTGTAACTCTCTACAAATAATCAATAACTTGGAAAAAAAAATTGAGGATGCCTACTTATTTATGTTTCCCGAACTGACAAAATTTGAAAAAAGTGTTAGAAATTTACTAACACTGGCGTTTTTTGGACAAAATCGTTCACAAACGCAACATTTTTTCTGACAATTTTTGCCTATATTAGTTAAAAATTGTTAGTTGTTCCTTACACTCTAACAAAAATTTGAGAAATTTCATGTCTTGTTAGGATTCAAACCCGAGGCCCTTGGCCAGAGATGCAACGATTATAATCGATGCTACATCGATTGTGTTTTTTAAAAATAATCGGAAACAATCAATTAATCGGTCCCAAAAATTTGAGTATTCTTCATTGGCCAGAGATATGTGACGTCAGAAACTTGAATTGTTTTGATTAGAAAAAAAATTATGTCACATATAATTTGATCAATCAGAAAAATTGGAAATTTTTGTTTACTTATCTTCGATTAATCAAAGAATAATCGATGCTCGTCCGATTATTTTAATCGGGGTATGAGCATAGATTATAATCGATTAAAATCGTAATCGTTGCACCTCTGCCCTTGGCAAAATAGGCGACCTCTCTAACCATTGAGCTACCAATGCTATTTATCAATTTGCATTTAACAACAGTATTTCGGATTTACTTTCTTTCTTGAGAACAGTTTACAATTCCTTGTTAATTGAAACAAATTCAAACTAACAAATTGTTAACTAAAATACTGACGAATTTGTTGCAAAAACATTAGCATTTTGTCAGTGATTTGTCCCAAAAAAACGCCAGCTGAAGTTTGCAATTCGTTAACGTTATAAAGGACTTTGGCCTAATGAAAAAGTCGATGAATTAGCTAAACAAGTATCGGAGACACTAGTCTAAAAGGAAATCATACTAACCTACAAGGTTATGACCTTTGGAGCCACTGGAAGAATACAGTCCTATAACAATGGAGACTTCACTGGTACTAAACAACTAACCACTCATCTATGCTTAAAAAAGATATAAAACTCATCGACATTATAACATATGGACTGCTAATCCAAATCAGTGGCTTCACAACAAGTAATAGGGGAGAAAGTCGGACCCCCCCCCCCAGGGTGCATGTCCAAGATGTCTCAACTTACAGAAAGGATGATTTCTGTTTGTGTGGTGTTCAGTGAAAAATAATAGCACCACACAAACAAAACTTGTCTTTCCCGTAAGTAAATGTAGACCTGTGGCAAAAAAGCCTACAGAAATCTCACACATGCATACTCAAATTCTAACTTCATCCCTAATATTCATTGTTTTAAAACAACACTTCATTTCAACATTGGATTAGCAGTCCATATGTTATTACGTTGATGATAAAACCACAATAACAATCCAATTATGAGAAACCAAAAAGAACAAAACCATCAATGCCGTGATTCGATGAATTTTCATTGGACATAAAATTCCACCCGAATACTTACATCCTTCAGAAAACACCAAAACAAGAGATATGTCCTTTCTGTTCACAAAATGAATTCAATATCAATCACCTGATTTTAAACTGTCCAAGATAAAACGAAGAAAGAAGAAAATACACTGTCAACCTTTCACCGAAAAACATCAGAAATCTTGTGTACTTCCTTCTTGATACAAATTTATACCAAGGTTAAAGAGACTATAAGTGCCTAACTAAAACAGAATAAATTAAAATCTTTCCTCAATTTTTTCCAACTTTAAATTTGAAAAAATTCAAGTTTATATTTTTCAAAATTTCTTCCAACTAAATAAGTGCAAGAAATTTAAAGAAAACACGAAATTTAAAAAAAATAGAAAAATCCAAATTGGGAAAATTTTGAAAAAAATCAACTTTAAAAAAATGTTACTGTTGGAAAAATGTTAGAATAAGAAAATAAGATGCAGATCTGAAAAAATTCGGACTTGGAATTTAAAATAAATGTGGAGGCAGATCAACGAAATCCAAGTCGTGGAATAAATAATAAAATTAGCAGCAAGTAAAGAATGAAAAATGAAAAATTTCAAAGCTCATGAATCGAAAGAAGGAAGCAAGAATCACTAGGATTGAACAACCTTTTTTTGGGATGAAAAATCGACAAAAAAACACTAGAATGAAAGGATAATTTTTAAACGGTTTTCAAATTTTTAGTTCAAGGTTATGGGTATCCTTCTGAACTCGGAGAGATAATTACAAGCGGCGGAGTACTGTGTGACCAGACTTACCAATTCTATGAAGTACGTTTTTACATCAGTGAAGATCCCGAAAATTCAAGTTTTGCCCAAATTAACGGAAAAGGGTACGAGAAAAATAGTATAAATTAATACTAACCCAAAAATTTATTTATTTTTTTGAATTCGTCGTTTTTTTACAGATCACCTATTACTTTGTGTGTAATTTATTACAACCAGGCTTACGGCTCGTTTAACAAATCTCTGAACTATCGTAATGGAGTGGTCATTTATGCACTTCCATTGGATTTCGTACGTATCGAGAATAATATCTCATTAAATTAGTGATACATAATTATTCAAATAGAAGTTTCATTGCAGTCTATTGAAGATAATCCAGTATTCTATCTAGTCGAAATTTTACTGTATCTGCTGAGAGATCCCGGATCGCAGGTGACTACGCCCGCAGGCGTAGCATATGCGTGGTTCGACAGGCGACCTTTAATACATGAATATTACGCTTTTTACGATTCTTATATAGATTTGGAGACTGGGAAACAATATCCATGCGCAATCACCATACTGGCTGGTAGAAATAGTTATGTGCTTAGCAAAAAACAAGTATGTATTTCAACTCTTAGAGATGTTTTTCGGTTGAATGACTTTTTTGATTTCAAGTTTCATTCCATTTTTTGGGGGTAGTTTTATGAATCGTTTCCAAAACTGAAGAATATGAAAGGAGGAAAATTGGTTAATTCACAGCCGATTCGCAAACGAGGTAGCAGACCAATTTACAGGGGTGTAGGATTTGATAACACATACCCATTCTTTTGATTTGTATATAAGTATGGCTTACGTATGACTTGACGTACAATTAGGTAGGCCTATAATGTTCAACAATAAATTAATATCCGTGACTTTAGAAATTATTCATTGATACAGTTAATACATAATTAATTATGGTTGCTTTTTTTTAAACTTCAACAAAAGTCGATAACTGGGTGATGCTATTTATAATACTCATTTCCCTAACATTTTAAAAAAATTGTCTTCATCAGGACAAAGAATTGTATGGCCTAAAATTTTAAAATAAGGTATAACCACTCAAAACACCTTAAAATCGAGGCCAAATTTTTATGATCACACAGAACAATTTTTTACAAATATTTTCTAAAAAGATTTTTCATCATGAAAATGTCAAATAGAAATGCATTTTTTTGATTTCCAAGTTTGATTTTTCAAAAAATTTACGCCTGAGTTGAAATCAATCTATGTATTTTTCGAATGAACATAATGTATCTGGTATGCACTATGTAACTAGTCTCAAATCTGAATCAGTCATAGTTGACGAATTTCTGCCTTTTTGAATCACTCTAGAGCTGAATTCTGGCATTTGAAAATTTTTTTGTACTCCCTCTTCAGAGCTGAATTTTGATGTTTTACATTTTTCTTGCTCTCCCTTCAAAGATGAATTTTTATAATTTTAAACTTCCTTTATATCTCGTTCTAGAGTTGAATTTTGCCTGTGTTAAGTCATTTCTGAGATCATAAAATTGAAAAAAAAAATCGATTGTACACATCTATTTCATATTCCTTGCTGCTAACAAATTTTACGACAGTTAACTAAAACCCCATTCGATGACACAAAAAAAATAACATTTTTCAAGGTTACACCTCCTTGAAAATGTGTGAAGATATCATTCCGAAAATCAAAATTTCAAGAAAATGGCAATGTATCATCGTCAGCAGTATTATTGTCTTCAAAATATCCAAAATTCATCAAACTCCTTCCAACTACGGCCAGAAATTTTTTTCCAATTTGAAAATTTTAAATGTAGAGTTCTTTTGTTTTAAACTGTTACATATTTCTTGTTCATTTCCATCAGTTTACTGCTTCCAAACGTGAAAACAAACAAAATTTAGTGCCCTTCAATATCGCAACGAGTGATAACCTGTCAGGCAAACAGGCAACATAAAAAAGCATAACTTAGGAACCCCCCTTTCCCCAAATTTCAAAAAAAATTTCAAACATGTACTCAAAAGGAAATCGAAAGAAATTTTCAGAAATTTACGAAAGCAAAATAAAAAATTTAATTTACCAAAACCTTATTTGTTGAAAATTTAAATTGTACTGTACAAATATTTTGCAATATGTGCCACAACGAATAGGTACCTATTAGGTAATCAACTTCATAACCAATCGTTAAAAATGTTTGGTAAAAATGCATTCGCGTTCGGTTTTATTTTATATTCAACAACTTTTCCAACAAATGGTGAGTATCACATTTCACATAAAAATGATTTCAATATCAATTTTCGTCGTCAAAATAAATAATAATTTACGATTATTTTCTCAGCTTTGGGATCGAGTCGGTCGCCAACAAAATGTGATTTCTTTTCTTCAAAACCTGTACCCTATGATACACCTTCTCCGATCAATGTGGTTACCAAAGATGCTATTCACATTCCCGGAAATTCATCGGTGTTCCTTAGAAATGCATTGCTTACTCCACTAACGACTGTAAACACCGGATATACTCGTGAGAAAAATTTATTTTCAGAGTGGTACCATCGAATGGGTGATATTATTAGAGAGAAAGATCGCAAATAGAGAATCAGATGGGAATTCTGTGATACTGCCTTCGTCATATTGTTGAAAATAAAAATCCTAAAAAAATTGAACGAATTGTTGATTTTTAAAAGAATTTTCAAATTTTTAGTCCAAGGTTATGGATATCCTTCTGAACTCGGAGAGATAATTACAAGCGGCGGAGTACTGTGTGACCAGACTTACCAATTCCATGAAGTACGTTTTTACATCAGTGACGATCCCGAAACTTCAAGTTTCACCCAAATTAACGGAAAAGGGTACGAGAAATACAGGGTGTCACGTAAGTGGAGCATGATACTTCATTTTCGAATATACCGGGTACCACTAAAAAAAAGATCAGGTGAACATGCTGTCTACCTTGATAATTGAAGGGGAATATGCTGGTTCCAAAAAAAATCACGTAAAAATTTTTTTGAATCATGGGAATGGATAGTACTTTGAAAACTCAGAGTGTCTAACAAACATGACCAGCTCCAAAACAGGACCAAAACAGGACCTTCAACAGTACCTTTTTGAAAATAGATACTGATAAATTTTGTAACCCCCCCCCCCCAAAAAAAAAAAATTAATTAAATTAACCTATTATGAAAAACATTTTTGAAAAAAAAAAAATCAAACTGTTAGAAATGAGTATAATTTTATTTTTAAAATTCTAGAATAGGGAAGCTGGGTACGTGTCTACTAATTTTTTAAAAATCAAAATTCGCGATTTTTCGCGACATTTTCTAGACCTTTCAAAAACATGCTTCAAATTCGCCCAAAGACCCCCCTCCCCCTCCCCCTTGCGTACACTTGTTTTAAAGGAAATTTCAAGCACTTTTTAGTGCCTACCCCCGCAAATACTCTTTTTTTTAAATAGCAAATTGAAAATTAAATGGATTTTATACCTAATTACGTTTTAAGGAAAATGATTATTCAACACCAATGAAGAGAAGATAAATTTTCGAAAAAAATCGAAATTTTCAAAGACAATTTTTTACGTTGTAGAATGAATTGTGTGGAATAGAAAGGGAAAAAGTAACAGTCCATTAATTTTAGAAGTACCTGTGTAAACCATATCAAAGAGCCCGAGCGAAGCAGGTGCGAAATTTTTTGAAGAAAAAGGCTCTACGAAATTGAAAAATTCTTCTGCCCTTTTTTTAATGCGATTTTTTTTGATTTCCAAAATACCAACGTTACGGTACGCTCTCATTCTGAATCAGTGAAAATCACTGATAAACAGATCAGAATTGGCAGCACAGGAAAAAAATCAGCGCAAATCACGGGTTTTTTCAGTTAAAATTTTGCACCTGACTTTTTCAAGCAAATTTTATGAATTTTCACTGATTTTTTCGTGATTTCTGTGTCGCTGATTTATTTTCAGTGGAAAATTTTTTTCACAGATTTTTCCTAGTCGCTGCAATTCTGACTGTTTCTCAGTGATTTTCATAATTTTCACTGATCTTATAAATGACGGAGAGTAAATATTTTGTAGAAGCTACCCCTCCATCCAAAACATCTACGTACTACAGAAATTTTTAAAATTCCATTCGAAATTGTCTCCTTTACTTGAGAATTTTAAATTGTAAGGGTGTCTAACAAACTTTCAAACCTCAAAACAAAACCTTCAACAGGACTTTTAAAAATCGGTACTAATAAATTTTGTACCCCCCCCCTGTTAAAAATGAATTTTCAGAAAAGATCAAAATAAGGAAGATACATTGCAAAAGAAAAAAATATGTAAATGCACTGATCCGAGCGAAGCAGAGAGGGGGAAATTTTTGAAAAAAGGATACCCACAATATGATCATCATTAGGTAAATTCCGTAATTTTTTTTCATGTTTGTTCTAACTTCCAAAAAGAATTAATTGTCAAGGCTGAAAAAGAAGAAGTTTGTTGGTACGTGTAAATTACTGAGCCCGAGCGAAGCGAGGGCGAAAAATTTTTGAAGAGAAAAAGCATTTAAAAGTTGAAATTTTCTTCAGACACCCTGTATTATCTCTTATCATCTTACACAGTGTAGTCACGGACGATATTTCAAATATTAGCTATTATTTGGCGGGTGGGATCTCAAAATTGTTACAAAAAACAGACTTTTCGCTGAAAAAGCCCCAAAACAGGACCTTAACAGGACCAAACAGGACCTTTCAGCCCAAAAACAGGACCAACAGGACCAACAGGACCTGTTAGACATCCCTGAAACTGAACAAATTTTCACTCGTGACTTTTTGCCTAACTTTAAAATTGAAGGGGTTACAAAAAAAATTGTTTATAAACAATTCTAAAAAAATAAATTAATCAAGGGAATTGATGGTAGGTTGAAAAATGAACAAATTTCGTTCTGAAGATTTTTTGCCTAACATCAAAAATGAAGTGACTACGAGTCATTCAAAATTAAAAAAATTTGAAAATTTTTTTGAAGCACACTTATTTTGAATGCCCTGTAGCCCCTTCATTTTTGATGTTAGGCAAAAAATTCTTCAGACTAAATTTGTTCAGTTTTCAACGTACTATCCATTCCCTTTGTTGATTACTTTTTTATAATTTTAACCCCTTCAATTTTAAGTTAGGCAAAAAGTCGTGAGTGAAAATTTCTTCAGTTTTCAAAGTAGGTACTATCCAGTCCTAGGGTTAACAAATTTTTACGTAATTTTTTTTTTGGAATTAGCATATGCCCTTCAATTATTGAAATATGGCCAACATGTTCATTTTAAGATTTTTTTTTCTGATGTTACTTACTTGGTTATTACAAAAATGAATTAGTATCATCCACTTCCTAGTCACCCTAGTTTAAAATTAGAACCAACCCAAATACTCATTTAATTCTTTTTTTTTGAATTTTATTGTTTTTTTTTACAGAATCACCGATTACTTTGTGTGTAATTTATTACAACCAAGCTTACGGCCGTTTTTAAAACGAATCTTTGAATCATCGTAATGGAATGGTCATATATACACTTCAGCTGGATTTCGTAGACGTATCGGTAATCCTTAGTGTATAATTTTCTATTCAATTAGTAATAAATGATTATTTAAAATAAAAATTTTCGTTGCAGTCCTTGAAGACAATCCTATATTCTATCTATCGAAATTTACTGTACCTGCTGAGAGAAGCCCGGATCCAGGTGACTATTCCCGCAGGCCTAGCATATGCATGGTTTGACAGGCTACCTTTCATCTACGGATATTCGCTTTTTTACGAATTCTTACATAGATTTGGCGACTGGGAAACAATATCCATGTGCAATTAACATACTGGCTGATAGAAAAGTTATGCTACTTAGCAAAAAAACAATATGTACTTGTTTTCAATTCTTAAGAGGTTTTCGTTAAATGACTTTTTTTTTTCCACGTTTCATTCTATTTTTTGGGGATAGTTTTATGAATCGTTTTCCAAAACTGAAGAATATGAAAGGAGGAATATTGGTTAATTCACCACCTATTCGCAAAACGAGGTAGAGACCAATCTACAGGGGTGTAGGATTTGATGACATATACCCCTTATTTGAATTTTGTAGGTAGATAGGTATCCACGTGTGACTTAACGTACAATTAGGTACGCTTATGATGTACGGCAATAAATTAATATCCATGACTTTGAAAATTATTCATTAGGGCAATTATTACATAATTAATTAAGGTTGCTACTTCCTTTCTTATAAGAGAGGAATTTTATGCCCTAAAATTTTAAAGTGTGATCACGTAAAATGCATTTTCGATGTTCAAAAGGGTGCAATAATACGTAATTTAGAGGCTTTAACATTTGAAAAATATGCAAATTCATTTGGGAATGTTTCTGAATTTTTTTTTTTCTATTTCCATGTGATTCCCAAACTCAAAATAGGTATTTTGTTTTGTTTTTTTCATCTGGAACTGGAGTAATTTCTGTCTCAGCTTTTCTATCCACGATTAATCTTTCCAGGATGTAGATTATACCTATGTTAATTTCAATCCACAGCAGAGAAAAATGATTGCTTAATGCTTACAACATCTCAAAATTGAGGCCAAAGTTTTTTTGACGACATACAGTAATTTTTGACGACCTTTTTAAAAAATTTTCATTGAAATGATTTCAATTACGTTTTGCTTTAGACAATTTTCATGAAGCTTCACTTAAGTAGAACTGTTATGAAAAATTTTCAAAAAATATTTCAAGTAATTTTATTTTAATGGTCAAAAAATTTTGGTTTACTTTTCAATTCGATAAACGAATAACTCAAATTTTATGAAAATAAGTATAGTGAATTAAATTTTTTTTGAAAAATTACATCAAAAATTATTCCACGTGACCAAAAAAATTTTTCCACGATTTTAAGGTGTCTGAATAAGCAATTGTGGCGATTATGTTACATTCTTTTTTACAAAATTTTGAAGTCATTCCAGACTATAGAATGACGTGTAAAAATTTTCACCCTCCAACTTTAAATTTACCTCTCGCAATCAAACATTAAAATCAGACTAGGCATGTCTATTATTTATGTACTTGAAAAATTTAGAAAAAATTTCCGTAGATTTAAAAAAATAGTTTTAGTATGAATAATTTACACAAAAATACCATTGGCGCCCATTTTTCAACATCACCCTATTTTTCAGGAATCCTTAAAAAATACTTATGTAATTACTTTTTTCATGTTTTTTCAATATTCGGTAAAAAATCGTTTTTTCTTGTTTGAAGTTTCCTGCACCTGAAATGCTATTAGTATAAATATTTTAACTCATTAAAATCATCGGTGACAATTTTTTAGCATCAACATCCGTCCAGTCCATTTTTTCATAAATTGAAAACAAACATTCTGGGCAACTTTGAACATTCTGTTTCACCACAAAAAAGTGCCTTTTAACCATCAAAATGGGAAATTTTCAACAATTTTTTTTTGAAAATTGTTACCAGTTGAAAGTTTGAAAAAAATTACGATGCATTTTTCAACAAACAATTCATCATTTCCTCCTGTCCAACCTAAGGTACAAAATTGATAGAACTTGTTTTTTATAAAAATGATTTCAAAAGGTCAGATAAAATTATGCACTGCTTGGGTAACTTTTAACGCTTACTAATTTTTTGAAAAAAAAATCAATTTCTTTTAACGAATAATTTTTTTAGGAAATCAAAGTCATTAAAATTATAGGTACATCACACTACTTCTTAAAAAAACATTTATTAAAAATCGTGTGATTTGTTGATGATAATTATATCGAAAACTATCCCAGAATTTTTCAAGGTGTAAATTTGAAAAAATAAGAAATCACGTAATATTCTTTCAACTCAAACTCTTTTCCCTTTCGAATTAATAAATAAATCCCTTCCTTAAAAAATATTCGCACGCCTGAGTTTTTTTTACAATTGAAAAAAGAAATCAAAAAATTCAAACGACTTTCAATTATTGCAACTCAACTTTTGAAAAGAACCTCACTTTCCTGATTTCATAAATTTTTTTTTCACACGAACTTTTTTTTTCAAAACTAAAAAAAATTCCCAATGGTTTCTAGTTTGTAAGTAGGTATGTTTATAAATAACTTTAGGGCCAATTCTAAACTATTGTAAAATTTACTAATTCTAGAAAGACTATAGTTTGCGATTAGATATTGTTTTGGCCCATTTCTAAAAAAGCCTAGGCAATAGAAAATTGACGTAACATGTACACACATACCTAATAAATATAGTAGGAAATTTTTCAAATCGACGAAAGGGAAAACTATTGAGTGCTTCGTGACAATTTAAAAAAATGTTGGGTAAAACTTCCCCTAATTTTCCCTCATTGCCCTTTTTTGGGAAAATTTTCGGGAAAAATTTTGGGAAAATAAAATTTTTACATCGAATTCCCTTAAACACGTAATTTTTTGTTGAACCAAACTCAGATACTAAAAAGGGGTAAATTTAAAGCTTTAAAAAGGGGAAAGTCCCAAGCTTACCCTGTGAAACTGTTTCATCAAAGCCTGTACTTACCCTTTAACACCTTCTCCGACAAAGTATTAATCCCAGAAAACCCACGCCCCTCGACACATTTTAAAAACCTCTAATCAATGAAACGAGCTTTTTTCCATTTCCCAAAGGGATCTTAAATTACGGGGATATGCTCGAAAGTTTTTTCCCAAACTCGGAGTAATGTCAAAAAAAGGCGGGGACGTTTTCCCTGACTCGTGCCTCTTTGCACAACCCCTCAAATGTTTTTTAAAATAATCAAAAAAGGGGTCAAACCACCAAGTCCTATTTTTGCTCAATTTTTACAATATTCCTCGAATAATTCCATATTCTCCTAGGGGGCGTTTTTAAATTATTCTTTAAAATTTTGTATCGCTTAAAAGGAAAACCACCCCCCAAAACGGGACCAAAAGTATTTTTGGCGGAGTGCTATCAACCAAAAGTACTATTCCACATAGCAAATTTCTACCAAAATTCAAACGTGCAGGAAAAAGCTTGGCTCCTGAAAAAAAGGGGAGGGCAATTTTTTTCAAGGGGACTTAAGGGGTTTTAAAAAGGGAATTTTCCAGTTTTGAATTTTTTTTTTTGCAGGAAAAGTTTTAACTGTAAAACAAAAATTACTACAATAAGAAATATTACTTTGAAAAAAGCTTTAAAAATCGCGAAAGGGTTTTGGGCCTTTGAAAATGTTATCTATCGATTTTTTTGAGTATTTTTTGATTATTACTTGTTTCCCCTGTGATTCCCAAGGGTACAAGGGGAAAAAAAGCTTGAAAAACTATTCGTTTCGGGGGTTTTTACAAGCCCCGAAGACAAACCTTTTGGGGTTTTATCCCCATTCAATTTCCCCATCAACAATTTTTCCCCCCCCCCTTTTGAACCGGGGTCGTTTTTTTACGTACCTGCAGGATTTTGCGTTTTTCATGGTACGGTATGCAATTAAACCCCTTCTTTTGGGAAAATTTGGCTCAGTACGGAGCTTACATAGATTTGAGACTGGGGAACAACACGAATCCGCGATTATCCTTTTTTCCTGTTTTGAACCCCCCTTTTTTCATTTCAAATTTTAGGTTAGTATTGCTTCTTCTAGATTTTAATGCTCTTGCAAAATTTTAAAATGTTGGGGAGTGGGTGAAAATGGTGTAAAAATTATAAATTTTCAGGTTAAAAAATTCACAAAAATTTTAAGCTTTGGGAAAAGGGTTTGAAAAAATTTAAAAAAAACGGGGGTTTCCCCCTCAAATTTCTAAATGAAAGGGGAAAATTTTTCCAAAAAATTGAAAATAGATGAAAAAAAACGTTCATTATACAAATTGAAGCGGAAATTTAAAGGAACTTTTACGTACTTGATTAATCAGCCCTTTTTTCCTTAGGAAGTAAAAAAATTGTAAAAAAAAAATAGTGCATTTTTATCACTTTTTCGCCCCTTAAATTTAAAGAGTTTTCCCTCTTTTTTGCTTTTTTCATTCCCCAAAAATTTTTATAATCATGCGATATCAAGTTTTTTAAATTTAAAATATGTATTAAACTTGTTTTTTTGTTTCGTATTTTAAAAATTTTTTTTTTCTGAACTTGTTAAATTCTTTAAGGTAAAAAAGGGAAAGGAAACCTCCTCTTAAACCTTTCAAAAGGCCTCTTTCAAAGGTGTTTTTTTTATTAATTTATGGCGCCCTTGACAAAATAGTTTAATAACATACTGCAAAAAAATTTCGTCGATCCCAATTGATGGAGACCTCAATCGGGAAAAATAAATTCACCATGTAAAAAATACAGTATTCTGGAGCTTACCTAAAAAAACAAAAAAAAAACCCAACCTTATTTTTTGTAAAAAAATCATAAAAATGAAATACATAAATTTTTTCCCGTGTATCTTTTTAAATAAAATCAATTTTAAAAAGGGTTTTTTTAAAAACTATATTATTTTGAAAAAATCTTGGTTGAGAAAAAGCATTGCATTGATCACAGAGTTCTTTCGGACAGACTGTTTTATTCGGAGGGAATTAAAGGCTAAAAAAGTATTCATACAAATTAAGAAAAAACGCTTGAAATTTTAATGGTAGTAAAGGGAAAATATCAATAGAAAAAACCCAAATGTGAATGGGCCTTTTATTTGTTAAAAACAAATTTTGGGAACTTTCCCTATTATAATTCCAGTGAAAAAAAAAAATTCTAGATTTTTTCCCTTTAAAAAAGCCTTTTAGAAGGAAATTTCCCTAGGACACCAAATTTTAAAAATTTTTGGGAAAATTTTTTGGAACTGCTATAAAAAAATGGGGAAAAATTTTACGATGGTTTAAAGTTGACTATTTTCCTTTCAAGAAATGGAAACTTTTTTTTGGATTACAGACTTTTTTGGGGGGGGGGGAAATTTTTTCAATTTTTTGGGAAATTTTTAAAGTCGTTTTTTTGAACCCTTCTGGGGCTAAAACACAGGTGATCCATTTAGAAATGGTTTATTGCCTTAAAAAGTAATCTAAACTAATTCCCTTTTTTGGAAAGGGTATCGAAAATTTTTTTTTCGATTTATTTTAATAATTGGAAAACCCTTGGGGGAAATCTTGAAAAAATTTGAAAATTTTTTTTTAACGATCTGTAAGCTCCCGTCAGATGACATAAATATTTTCATAGACGAGAAGCAAAAAAATTTCAAAAATCTTTCTATGAAACCCATAAAAAATGGTCAAGTGCCCCAAAAACAAAGGTAAAGGGTGTCTCAAAAAACGAGGGTCAAGTGCCCCCATAAAAACGGACAATAACAAGGGGTAAAATTTGCCCTCAAAACGTTTCCAAGGGACCCCATAAAAAACGGGCCCAAAGGGGACCCTTAAAAAAATATGATGACTAATAACAAAGCCCCAAAGTGCCCTTCTAACAAGAATCTGATGACCATTGTGTCTCAAAAAACCCAAAAATTAACTCAAAACGGGTCGAGGGGCCGGGAAAAGGGGTTCAATTCCCCGCATAAAAAAGAATATCTAACCAATAAAAAGGGTTTCCAGTTTAAACAAAAAAAAAGAATCTGAGGACCAATAAAAAAGGTAAACCCCCAAAGGGCCCAAATTGCCTTTAAAAAGAATCTGATGCCCCAATAAAAAAAAGGGTAAAGTACCCAAAAAAACATTGAAGTGCCCCCTCAAAAACCCATGAAAGTTAATTTCATAAAAAGGGTAAAGGGGGCCCATGAAAAGGGGCCCAAGTAACGCATAACAAGAAAAATTGCCCCAATAAAAAGGGGGTAAAGGGGGAACACATCCCGAGAATCTGTTTGGACCAAAAACAAAAAGGTCAGGGGATCACCCATAAAAAAAGTCAAGGGGTTTTAAAAAACATAAAAAGGGTAACTCATAAAAAGGGGTTGGTGGCCCATGAAGGGGGTTTAAAGTGACCCAAAACACTTTTTAATACCTGTAAAAAGGGTTGTGTGAAAACCCAAATTTTCGGGTTGATATTTAAATGAAATAATCAAATGTGATACAAATGACCTTTCCATTTAAAGGGAAAAAGCTATTTTAGCTTCCAAAATTTTAATTATTTTTTTCCCCGGGAAAAATTTAGGTTTCGACGACCCAAAGTTTCAAATTTTCCCAAATTTTTTTCAATTTTCAAGTTCAAAGTTTTTTTTTCAACTTTTCTTTTTTTTTCCAATTTTTTCAACCAAATTTTTTTTTTAAAAATTTTATTCAATTTTAAATTTTTTAAATGGGGTATTTTAATCGTGATTTTTTTTTCCCCTTTCCCTTTTTTTTAAAATTTTTTTCCCAAATTAAACATTTTTAGTAAAAAAAAAATTTTGGGAAAAAAAATTTGGGAAAAAAATTTTTCAAATACCAAATAAAAAAAATTTTCGAATTGAAAAATTAAAAAATTTTAATTTAAAAAGGGGGAAAAAAATAGAAAAAATTAAAATTTGGGAAAATTTATTGGGGAAAAAATTTCAATTTAAAATAATTTTGTGGGGTTTGAAAAAATTTGAAATTGGAAAACTTTTTGATTAAAAATTTTTCCCAAAATTAAATTTTTTCGAATTTTTCCAACTTTATAAATTTTTAAAAATTTCCCTTTGAGCACGAAAACTGTTTCCAAATTTACATTTTTTTTTTAACCCTAAAATTTTTCCCCTTAAAATTTTTCAAAAATTTTTTACAAAATTTGCACGGTTTGAGAAATAAAAAGCGGGGCCGGGTTTTGGAAAGAGAATTTAAAATTTTGAGTCCCAGGATAAGTATCCCTTATCGTTTTATTTTTTCCCAATCATGAAAAATAACCCCCTCCCTTTAAAGGGAGCAATAGAAATTTATGGGTTTTCCTTGGAAAAATCACTAAAATTTTTTTCCAGTTTTGGCCCATGTTTTTCCTTTGATTTTTACTTAAAAATTGTTGCACGTTGCCCTTTTCCCTTTGCTTTTTTTTTTAAAAACCCCTGTCGGAAAAATCGTAATAAGTAAAAAAAAAACCAGTAGTAAAATGATTGGGGCGTTCGGTTTTTTCGGGGAGAACCAGTTCATAAAATGCCCCCGTAAACGGTCCCCCTTTTTTTTTGTTTTTATTTTTCTTCCTTTTTTTAGAATTTTCCCCCAATGAAACAGGGAACTTTTAAGTTTTTAAAAAGGTTTGTACCTTTGTACAGGAAAGGGAAACCAACTTTATCTCAATTTTTTCCTCTTTTAAAATTATAGCTTTGGATTTCTTCACGATTTTGAAACCAAACATTTTAGGTTTTCCACCAACTTAACTAAATCATACAATTTTTCAGAACTTTAAATTTAAATTTCAAAAATTGTTTTCCGTTTCTTCTACCCGAATTTAACCCTTTTTGAAACCCTATTTAATATTTCTATCCTTTTTTATCTTTTAAAGATTCCAAACATGGACTAAAACTCTTCTTCCATAAAACCATAGTTATACCTTTTTTTAATTTTTAAAAAAAGGGCACTGCCAATTTACTAACAATTTTAAAGAAATAGGTAATTTTTAAAAAAAAAGTAACAGGGTTTTTTTTTTATTTTTAAGTACCATATTACTTTTTGGGGATTATCTTTAAATTTTTTTTCGACTTTACAAGGGCCCCCAAACTGTTTCTTCAAAACCTATTATCAAAAGTTTAAACCCCAAAACGAAAAGGGGTGGGGGAAAAAAGCAAGGCACAAAAAGGAAAAAATTTTCCCGATCTTCAAACTACTTTGGGAAAAAAGTTGCCAAAGGGGTGCTTCTTTGGGGTTTTCTAATCTACTTCGTTTTTGGGTATTTCCTTCCCAAAACGGGTAATTTTTGTTGTTTTTTCAAAATTTTTTCTGGGCCCGATACCAAACCCTTTTCAACCAAAATTTTTTTTCTAAGGGTTTCAGAATCGCCGAATTTTGTTTTACTTTTTTTTAAAAAACGGCCAATAGGGGATTATTTCAGTCCGATAAATATAATAACGGGGAAAAATCCATTCCGGCGAATTTTTACGGACCCCGGGGTTAAAATTTTTGGGAAAGGATTTTTTGGCCACTAAATTTTTTATAAATACTGGATTTCGCGTTTTAAATTTTAAATTTAACCCGATTTTTTTTTTTCCCAATTGGTTTAATTAATTGTAAAAAAATTTTAAACCTTTTTTTTATCGGGCTTATTTGGGAATCCCCCTACGATTACGGGGGAATCGTTTTACGGGGGGTGCTTTGTGGAAATTAGTCAGTTTCCCTAAATTAACCCAGCTTTTATTTCCCAAATTTCCCGATGGAAAGTAGTTATAATAGATCGATGGACAAAGGGGGAAATTACTATAATTTCCCTGAGGTACAAAAAAGCGAAAGTCATAAAATTTTAAAAACAATTATTTCTATGTGAAAGATTTACCCCTTTGGGAAAAAACCCTTTCACTACGGGGGCCCCTCAAAGTATGGATCTTTTGAAAAAAGGGCTCAAACATCCAGGAGGGGGCGCTCATAAATTATTAAAAATTCCCCCAACCCAAAAAAATAAGTAATTACAAAAATTTAAACCCCCTCGATACTTAATTTTTTAAATTAAATTTACGAAAATTTGAGACTCCAAAAATTTCTCAATGGTTTCTTTTTAAATTTTTGGGTTTCCCGGGTTTTTAATATTTTTTTTTATACTGCCCTTTTATCGCGCTCCTTTTTTTCCTTTTTTCCCGGAAAACCCCCCCTCTTTTTTTTTTTTTTTTTTCGGACCCGAAAATTTTTCTTTTAGGGGTGGTTCAATGTTAAAATTTTTAATCGACCAATATACGCGGGTTTTTTTAAAGGTTTTTTATTTGGATTTGGGACTGGAAAAAAGTTAAACCAAAATTAATGCAAATTTCCCCAAAATGTTTCCCCCATTTGCGTTCTAAAAAAAAAATTCAAGTACGTACAAATAATTTAGTGGTATTTAAAAAAAAAAAAAGTAAATAGGTAACCATAGGTAAATTTGGGAATTTGGGTCTCTTTTTTTGAATTTTTTTTAGTTTCGCTTTTCAAAACGTTCCCGTTTTAAATTTGGGACGAGTTTGGGGAAAATGTAGCAACCCCCTTCAAACCTCGAACCCACCCGTTTTTTTTGGGTAAAGATACCGGAAATTATTCTCTGTTCTAAATTTTTTTTTCGAAATTTTTTTTTTTAAAAATGTCAAAATCGTTTTTTAAATTTTCTATTCAAAAATAAAATTTTTCAAAAAATTTTGTTTAAAAAATTTTTAAACCCACTTCAGAAAGTTTCAATTTTTCGATAAAAAAATACATTTTTTAGAAAAAGGATATCGAATTTTTAATTTGGAGGTAGGTTTAAAAGGTATATGCCTCTATACCCCTTATCGTCTTTAAATTTCCCCGTTTTTGCTGCATAGGCACCTACTAAACCCTTTGATAACGAGTAAAACCTTTTTTGTCCCCTTGAAATAAGTATACGGGCGTAGAAAATCGATGTTAAATTTTTCTTTTTGGGTAAACGTTATTTGTGACATGGGGTTTGAAAAAAGTCCAAAAAATTTAGTGCTTTTCTACTAACCGGGGCCCAAAAAATCCAATTTTTTTTACCTAAGTCAAGTTAAAAACTGATTTTTTTTAAAACGTTCATTTTTTACTTGGCACACTTTTACGAAGGGCAGATTTAATAAAACTACGATCTTATCAAAAAACAGAAAACAGAACACGTTTTCCTAAAATTTTGGGGTCTAATTTTTTAAAGATCAGAACACACTAAAAAAAATTTTTTAACAATCTAAAAATTTAGTCCCTACACAAAGGAGACGACCAATTTTTAAGAGATTTAAATGCCCCCAAATTTAACCTTTTTACTTTCGTTTTGAACTGTTTTTTTATTTCTCTTTTTTCTGAGGCTAGAAAAATTACGAGTCCTTAAGGAAAAAATAGCTTTGGTAAAATTGAAAAGGTATGAAAAAAAAATAGAAAAAGTCTGCCTGAACCCCTTTTTTTACTCAAAAAGGAAATTTTTTCATTTTTTTTTTCGACCCCCAAATGAAAGTTTTCCCCCAAATAAAACGAATGAAAAATTTTTTTAAAAAAAATAAGTTTTCAATTTTCCCTGGGGATCATTTTTAAAAAAGACAGAAGCTGGGCCCCATTTTTTCCCTTTCCCCCTCTGATTTTAAATTTGCGGTAACAATGGGGTTTCTTACTTCTGTAATCATACTCCATACATAATAGGGTCTCAATTTTACGAAAAACGTGTCCCCCCCCGCTGAAACTGTTTAAAAAGCAATTTTAATTATTGGGGTTCGTGTTTGGGAGGGGGAAGTTGGGGCAAAAAAGTTTAATTCGATCGGTAAATTTGTACCCTCATCACCCTCTCCAAAAATTCATCTGTTTCGGGCAATTTTTGCAGCTGAAATTGATATGGGAGACGGGAAAATATCTAAAAATCGTATTTTTTTTTTTTTTCCTAATTTTGTATGAAGAAGCATTTAAAAGTATACCCAAACCTTTTAATTTTTTATCTATACTTTGAAGTTTTTTATTTAAAAAGGGGAAAAAATCGTAAAATTTTTAAAACATTTTTAAAAGGGAAAATTTTTCAAATTCCCAGGGGTAAAGGGGTTTTTTCCCCAAAAAACCCAAATTTTTATAATGACCCAAACTGTTAAAATTTGATGGTAAAGAATAATTTTTTTTCTTGAAAAATTTTTCTGAAAAACCCCAAATTTCCAAAGCGAGGGGAAAGGGGGGGGTCCCCTTTGTAAGGGGAGCAGGGCGGGAAAAAGGCGTGAAAAATAACTCGTCGAAAAAAATTTAAATTTTGAATACTTTTGGTTTATACCAAAATTTTCTCATCCCTGAAATTTTTCTGTAAAAATGAAAAAAAAGTGATTTAGATGATTTTTCCCAAAAACCCCTTTTTTTAAAAGGGGCTGTCCGCATTTTAAAAAGGGGAAAAACGGCCCCCCCCAATCTTGGTGAAAAGTTTGGGCCCACATGTTTGCCTTGGGTGTAAAAAGTCTCCCCAAAAAAATTTTTTACCCCCCCCCCCCC